>ML827517.1:6238-32897 GCA_009831015.1 Picea engelmannii | reverse complement strand
CTTCAAGAATAATGGGAAATCATAGTTAATATGTTCGTGTTTTAATGCAGTGATATTTAATCATATGTAATATGTTCTTCTTTTAGTACGGTTATATTTAATCATATATAATATGTTCTTCTCTTAATATGGTGATTTTTAATCATATTTGATATGTTCTTCTTTTAATATAGTGAACATTGTAATGTTTAATAAGGACCATCTTATGATAGTTTTATTTTAAAGAAATATTTATAGATATATATTTTTTGAAATATGTATATGGACAAACTTAATGGCAAATCTTATTCGAACCTCATTGAGAAATTTGAATTTGAATTGAATTTCATTGTTGTTGAACCTGAATCATGTGACTTTTGTTGGATGTAGAGGCCGATGGCCTTGCTTGTTCCATCAAGCCGATGGCCTTGCTTATTCCATCAATCGTCAATAATTTTCGAAATATGAATATGCTTGTATTTTTGTCCTTTAGGCCTTCTTTATTGCGTATTTGGCCTAATTCATGGCCTCTTAAATATAGCCCATTACCCGCAAGAAAACAACAAGAGGCTTGGTGGTTTTGATGATTTTTTCTTCTCTAGTTTGAAAAATAATGCCATAAACCAAGTGAGATCTCAATCCCTTTTACTTGTAACTCCAGTGTTATGCACACGATTCATCACCACAAAACGTTTTCTTTAAATTGCTCTTTTGGCAATTAAGAGATTGCAACATAAGAAAGTTTGTTGCAAAGCAAGGAATAGTTCGCTGAATAAGGTCTTTCCCCTTGTATTTTTCCTCGTAAGGTTGAGGCACTTGGTATACCAAACACAATATATACTTGAAAGTATAAAATGTTTAAAATATAATTGGTAAGTGGTGATGAGTACAATTGTTGAGTCCCTTATTTATACATAGTTATCAATAAAATGTGACCTTTCATAGAAACCCATCTATTCCTAATTATTTATTATTTATGTATTAGCTAATTATTTATAATGTTGTAAAAATATGATCTCGCCTATTATATATCTAGTCTAGACTATATTAGGAGGTACATTACAAGTCATCCCCTCTCAAAATGCCTCAATCTTGAAGCATTAGTGATTCATTTAGTCCGTTGAATAATCATACCAGTGGTAATCATTTTCTGTATTTGTGTTTGTACTTCATCTTTAGGAGTTTGATGTTCCTTTTCGATTTAATTTTTTGGTCACTGTGAATAAGGTTTGCACATGGTTCCTTTAGGCGACTAATTTAAGAATTTATAATTCTCTACTTTGGTCATATTCCTTAGGTTTCATATTTATATGTGTTAGGTCATCTTCCTCTGGTTTCACATTCAAAACTTGTGACTGTTCCTAATACATCAAGAGGGACTTGTTTTGAAGATCTATTAGCAAGGAAGTAATTATTTGTTGCAACTTTCGTTCGACTAGTGGTTATAGGCAACAAGTGTCCACACATTTCACATGATCAAAAAGAGCATTGCAAAACACCTCATATTTTTTTCAACCTTTTTCTCTATCTGGTTGGATGATCGTGCAAACAGTTGCACAATATGTCTAGGATTACCATACTAATTCTGATTGTCTTGAATTACTTTCACATAAGCAACTGGAAATTTCAACAAAATTACTAACATCCATACAATTCCTACCTCCAACTTACGTGGGTAGCATACCTCAAATTGTGATAGGCATTCTAAGGTGGCCAACAGTGTTGGGAAACTCCAGGATATGAAATTCTTGGGTATGTCATATGTAAGATACAAATGTTTCTTTAATTCCTCCAATCTTTCTCGCCATCACAAATATAATATGGTTCTTGGCAACAAGTGTGTGCTTGAGGTTTTTGAACTCAAAGTTGGCACATGCTTTTGATATTGGGTTGAGCAAGGAATATTCAGAGTTTGTATATTCAAGTATGGCAAGTAATTCATTGTTGTGGTTGGCATGAGCAATGATCGAGAGTATGGTAGCCACTCAGATGGTAGAGGGACGTGGGTAGGATAAGCACATGGCCACGAACTAGATGCCTTATTTGTTTCTTACCAACTGTAGTTTATATTTCAAACCTATTGCACATTCGTAGGAGGCCTATTCTTTGTCACTCTATCATAGAACTTGTGGCTACATGAGCTCATCTAAGTTGTAGATGAAGCCGAAGGGATGCTCTAGGCCGTAGTGGGAGAGCTATTCCTTCATTATATTTCTTCTTTTGAGATTGAGGTGTGTATGTTTTGGCTTATTCAGATCTTTTACCAAATCTCAATTGTAGGTGTTAGTTTTTGGGATAGCACAGACAAGTACTTCTGCATTGGCAATGCCTAGCATGCGGAGGTGTCTGAGCGACGCTCTCTAGATCTTTAACTTTATAATTGCATTTATAAAGTTAATGTGGCTTTTATTTAATGACTAAAGTGATTTTTTTATAAAGTTGAGTGACTTAAGTGATTTAAGTCATCTCAACAAGGGATTAAGTCACAATCGTCGATCTTGAGAAAGCAAAATCTAATCTTGACCATTGAGATCTTAGGGTCAGGGATTTGGTCATTAAAAGATTATAAAAGCACATCTAAGGAGAGTGAGAGGCACACATTGAGATGAGAGTTGAAGAGGGCGATTTGGCTAAGGAAGAGGGCGAATTTGCAGTTGGAGGAAAGATGTTGTAGGGTCAAAAAAGCAGGGCAGGGCCGGAAAAAGTTGTGTGGAAAAAGTAGTTGGGCTGAAAAAGCAGGGCCGTACAAGTTGAGTTTGTCGGACTGTAAGAAATTTCTGAATTAGCTGCTGTAATTATTTTCTTCCTCTGAAGCCAATAAAATCCTCTCATTCACTGGTTTTGCCTTCGGTGTTTTTCCAGGGGCATTGCCCAGCAATATCTGTTTTCAAAAGTGTGTTGTTTATGATTACGCTATGCATTTTTTGGTTAAAACTTAGCTGTAAATTTTTTGCATAGTTTACAAAATTTATATCAACAGTGGATTAAATTCTAAGTTGTTAAATTATTGGCATAAAATTTCTGATTGTTGGGTTTCAAGAAATTAACATGATCTCAGAGCTGGGACTCTGACGAGTGGTATGAAGACTTTGGCACAAGGATTTGAATGGATTGTAGGGGTTTTGCTCAGAAAAAGGAAGGGAAAAGTACTATTGGTCAGTAGGACAAGGATGGCTACAGGATTGAGGTTTGAAGATAGGCTGGACAAGGCTACGAATTTTATCCCATGGAAAGAGCGGATTGCATTGCTGTTGGAGGAAAACAAAATCTGGGACATTTTGGAGAAAACCCAGGTTGTTCCCATAGATACAACACTTTTGGCGGCCTTCAACAAGAAAAATGTGTAAGCCAAAAGGATTCTCTTGGATGTCGTGAAGGATCATATCATACCTCATGTGTCCGGAAAGAAAAATGCCTATGAGATGTGGGAGGCTCTGACAAATCTTTATCAGAGTGGAAACCAAAACAAGAAGATGGTGTTGAGGGAGAAACTCAAGAGCATTAAGATGTCCAAGACTGACACAGTGGCATCGTATCTCACCATGATATCACAAGTTTGTGATGAGTTAACCACTGTTGGAGAGGTAGTCAAAGATTATGCACTTGTGAGGACAATTCTGAATGGGTTCCTAGAGAAGTGGGCTTCGTTCATGAAGGGAGTTGTGGCACAAGTGTTAATTTTAGAGCAACTATTAAGTTTCTTTTCAATTTACTAGATAACAATAGCATAGGTAGGATCACTGAGAGAAACACAATCACAAGATACACAACATTTATCCTGGGAAACCCTCACGGGGGAGAAAACCCAACAAAAACTTCCTTAATATAGATTGCCAATACAATGCCAAGATAAAAGACCAAACACTAGAGAATAACCAAGACTGAACAATGCGCCTCTCTCTTCCTTCTTCTCCCAACTGCAACTATCTCCAAACTTGTGCACTTGTTGAGTGACTTGGGTGAGTGAGACAATGAGGCGCTAGCCTCTCTTATTTATACTAGCCAGCAGGCACTAGGGAGGTGTCTCTTCATCAAGGAGGCCTGACTTCTTCTCTTAGTGGTTAAAACTACTTTAATTAGGCCTGGGGGTCGACTTCTTAATTAGCATGATATAATTAGGGTTTGACCAATCCACAAAAGGGGATTTGGTCATTTACAAAGCTCGACATGATCAATCCACAAAAGGGGATTGATCTAATTAATAATAAATAGAATACTCTTTACAGTTACAATATTTCAACAATCCCCCTTAACAAGAAGGGTATTCTACAATACAACATCATCAAAGAGAGAGGGAAACAACATCATCATTGTCTTGACCATTGACTGACATATCTATAAATCATTGGAAGTTTTTCTGATCATCAATATCATCATCCACAACATAGAGCTGGAATGGCATCATCATCATCAACATCAATTAGTATAACATCATCATCATCAATAACAACACGAGGCTGATACAACCTCAACAACAACAACATCATGAGCACGGGGCTGAGATAGCATCATAGTCAGCACGAGGCTAATACATCATCAACAACAACATCATCATCACAACACGAAGGCTGGAGCAACAACATCATCACAACACAGAGGCTGGAGCACCAACATCATCACAACACAAAGACTGGAGCAACATCATCACAGCACGAAGGATGGAGCAACAACATCATCATCGTCATGGGGAAACAGAATGAGGCAGGTGTATCAACAACATTTTGTGGTACTCTGACAGTCCCTAAGGCGCTGCCTAGGAATCATAAGATTCCCTAGGAAATAAAATCCTAACGGAGCTACCACGTGGTACTGTGACAAACTGTCCTTACCGGACCTTGGGGATCTGCCCAAGAATCATAAGATTCCCTAGGATTATAAAAATCCTAACGGAGCTACCACTACTGACCATAGCTAGCATATACATGCATAGGTACTCTGACAGACCGTCCTTACCGGACCTTCGGGATTTGTCCAGGGATGATCAGTCCCCTAGGATATAAAATCCTAACTGAGCTACCCGTTATTGGTCAGGATACCATAGTATCATCAACACCACTCCCCCTTTCGAGGGAGGTCCTTTCGAACTATACCAAGCTTGTCTCGAAAGTGCTCAAACTTTACACGAGACAGAGGCTTGGTCAACACATTTACAACCTGCTCATCTGTGCCAACAAATTGGAGATTTATGGCTCCCCTCTGCACCATATCACAAATGTAGTGATACCAAATTTCTATGTGTTTTGACTTGTCATGGAACACAGGGTTCTCAGTCATCTTTATGTAACTCTGGTTATCACATAGAATCATAGTTGCGTCCATCTCCAGATCAAATAGACCTGTCAACAACTTTCGAAGCCATATGGCTTCACAACTGGCGGAACATGCATCAATGTATTCCGCTTCTGCTGTGCTGAGAGAAATACTAGATTGCTTCCTACTCTACCATGAAGTCATGGCTGACCCCAAACTGAAGCAACATCCTGAAGTGCTCTTTCTGTCAGAAAAAATTCCAGCTCAATCTGAATCGGTATAACCAATCAATCTGAAGTCATGATCTCCATTATAACAGAGACCAAAGTCCAACGTACCCTTAAGGTATCTCATTAGATGTTTTGCAGCGATAAGGTGAACATGTCTGGGCTCTACCAGATACTAACTCAAGGTGTTCACAACAAAACACATATTTGACCTGGTATTCGTCAGATACATCAACGATCCAATGATCTATCTGTACAACGTAACATCAACCAATTTTGATGAAGTATCAACCAAGAGCTTCAACTTTGTTTCCATGGGTGTGTTCATGGATTTACACTCCAACATATCAAACGGTAAACCTCTTCAGTATTTCAACTGCATACTTCCCTTGGTTAAGGAAGATCTTCTCTTGGCTCTGCCAAACCTCAAGCCCCAAGAAATAGTGCCTTAGGCCTATGTCTTTCATCTCAAATTCTACAACGAGCTTCTTACAATCAATGATGAGCTTATCTTCTTCAGTTAAGAATAATTCATCCACATATAGCAACAATATAACAGGCTCATCATTCATAATCTTGAAGTAAATGTTAGAATCAACTTTACTCTTGGTAAAGCCCAAGCTCATCAGGAACCTGTCGATCCTTCCATACCAAGCTCTAGGAGCTTGCTTCAATCCCTACAAAACCTTCTTCAACCTGCAAACATGTGTCTTTCTGTCTTCAACTTCAAACCCTTGAGGTTGTTCTATATACACTTCTTCATCAATAATACCATTTAAGAAGGTTGTTTCAACATCCATTTGGTGTAACTTCCACTACATCTTAGCTGCAAGGGCTATGATGGTTCTGATAGAAGTGTATCTGGCTACAGGAGCAAACGTTTCTTCATAGTCAATGCCTTCCTTTTGGGAAAAGCCACGAGCTACAAACCTTTCTTTGTATTTCTCAATACTTCCATCAACAACATGTTTTATCTTGTATAACCATTTGGAAGATATCACATCTTTGCTCTTTGGTCTGGGAACTATTTCCCATACATCATTCTTTATAATGGATTGGTATTCTTCTGTCATGACATTTGCCCATTCTTTCTTCTGAATGGCTTCTTCAAAGCAGGTAGGCTCCTTCTCTAAGAGATCACACATCAAAGCCTTATAACTAGAGAATGGCTTGGGTTTCTTGACTTGTTTGATGGTACCTTCTGGGGCACCATACTTCTCTCCATCTTGAATAAGTTCCCTCGCCCAAGCTGGCTTTCTCTTGCGAGAGATCGTCATCTGGGGAGGTTCATGAGATTCCATCATATCATGATCTTCATGAATCTCATCATCAGGGGAAACTGTGACTTCCCTTACTAGTTCTGCAATTCTGGGAGCTACAAGCTCTTCTTCATATACTTCTTCAAGCTAGCATCTTCTTAATTTCTTGAGTGTTGCGTCTTCATCAAAGGTTACATCTCTGCTGATCTCAATGTGATGGTAACCTGGTATATAAATTTTGAAGGCCTTTTGAGACCTCACAGTATCCAACAAATATTCCCTTCTTTCTTGAAGGGTCCAACTTGGTTCTCTTCTTTTTCGGAATGTGTACAAACACTGGACAACCAAATATCTTGAGATGGCTTACTTCTGGCTTCTTTCCGAAGAACATTTCTTGGGGGGTTTTGAACCCAAGTGCACTATGGGATAATTTGTTTTGTACATACACTGCTGTTCTTGATGCTTCTACCCATAAGTGCATTGAAAGATCTTGATCATGGATCATAGTCTTCACTGTTTTCATTATAGTTTTGTTCTTTCTTTCTGCTACACCATTTTGTTGAGGATTGTAGGGAGTGGTGAGCTCCGTCTTAATCCTGGCATGTTTGCAAAAGTTTACAAACTCTTTTGAGGTGTATTCTCCTCCATTATCTGACCTAAGTATCTTGATCTTTCTTTCAGAGAGATTCTCTATCAAGGCTTTGAATTCCTTGAATTTTCCAAACACTTCATCTTTTGATTTATGGAAGTAAACCCAATTCTTGCGAGAATAGTCATCAATAAATGACATATAGTATACATACCCACTAAGAGAGGTTGATGGCATTGGGCCACATACATCTGAGTGGATGAGCTCCAAGACTCCTTCTGCTTTACTGTTGCTCTTCGGGAAAGGATTCTTTATGTTCTTTCCTTGTGCACATCCCTTGCACACACCTTCATGGCCAACCTTGAAATATGGTAGACCTGTAACTGCCTTTCTCACATATGGTAAGGCCTTGTAGTTGATGTGAGCTAGTCTTCTATGCCAAAGTTCACATGGGCTCTCAGTGGAGTGAGTCAAGGCTGCATCTGAGTGACCTTTTAACTTATACAGGCCACCTTCTTCTGTTCCAATAACAATTTCATCTTGTATGGTTTTACCTTTAGGCCACATAAGGACTTCACCGTCTATGAATGCAACCCTGAAGCCTTTCTTATCTAAAGCTGAGATAGAAAGCAAATTCTTCGTCAAACCTGATACATATAGTACATCCTTCATCTTCATTGGGGTCCTTGAATCAAGTTTGTAGGTGGACTCTCCCACTCCTTTGATAGGGTACTGGTAATCATCTCCAAGTGTAACTTTCTGAGGAATGTTCTTTTCGGTAAGGCTAGAGAGAATGTCTCTCTGACCTGTCATTTGATTGGAAGCACCACTATCTATGAACCAAGTATCCTCACCAGGTGACACTGATCCTGAGAGGGCAAAGATTAAGACATAGTCTTCAATCTTTTCTTTAATCATCTTCGTGGGTGGCTCATCATCTTTAGCTGCATGGCATGGTGTCTTTTGTTATTTCTCTTCTTGTATTCTTCTCTTCTAGCTGGACAATTCTTAGCAATATGTCCCATCTTGTCACAATGGTAACATTGATAAGATGAGAAATCCTTTTCTCTTCTTTGACCTTTCTGAAACTTCTGGAATCTCCTTGGAGGGTGAGATTGTTTATGGGAATGTGTGAATCTCTTCGGGGAGTGAGATTCCTTGTGTAAGTGGGTCTCCTTCTTGAATTAAGACCTTTTCTTTCCTCCTTTAGCATGAGCAGCTAAGGCTTGATCTTCATCCCTTGAAAGTACTACTTCTCGGTTAGCTACTCTTGCTTCTTCTTGAACACATTCTTCCCAACGACTGTCAAAATGAAGTTTCTCCTCTCTGGCACAAATGGTTTGGATGAATGCATCCTAAGGTCTTGTGAGACTATTAAGAGTTGTCAATACAAGTTCATCTTCATCTAGGTTATCTCCAATTGCTTCTAGATGTTCCTTTAATTGAGAGATCCTAGAGAAATAATCATGAACTGTTTCTCCTTTTTGCATCTTTGTATTCTTGAGTTGAGTTTTCAAGTTCATCTTCCGGTTAATGTTTCTTCCTTCATACAATCTGGTTAGGGCATCAAACATTTATTTTGGAGTATTCTTAGATGCCACTTGAGGGATCAAGTGATCTTTGATAGAGTTTGCAATGATTCTTTTGGCCTTAACCATATCCTTCTGGTACTTTTCTTTAGTTGTAACATCTGTGGGTTTTGGTACATTTTCCTTGATGAATCTTGGAAGGTCATTCTCTTCAAGAATGAGTGCAATCCTATACTTCTAGGCACGAAAGTTATCCACACCTTCTAACTTGTCAACAAGCTTGGTGCTTGCAGACATCTTGACCTGAAGCTGGGAAAATGACCAAAAATTGAAAGTGCTCAGAAATTAAATTTGAACTTACCAGGAGGTGCGCTTGGCTGAGGTGAGTGGCCTGGTGCAGTCAGTTTTCTGAAAATCCAAATTTTACCCCTTCAAACAGGGCCTGCACAAATATAGATTGGTACTTCTAGTTCTGGTTTCCTGGTTTTCTGGTTTCTAGTACCAATCAAAAACTAGGGTTTCACTTCTTGGAGTTTCTAGCCACAGAAAATGTGCGCTCAAGCTGCAAATAGGTTCGCCAAGCTAGGGCACACTTCCCTAGTTTTTTAGGTTGGAATTCCTCTCCAATAAAAAGCCCTAATTTTCTTGTACAACAACAATGACGTTTTTTTCTTATCCAATGAAAGGTGCTCTCTTCAGCTTAGCTCTTCAAGCAACTATTAAGTTTCTTTTCAATTTACTATATAACAATAGCATAGGTAGGATCATTGAGAGAAACACAATCACAAGATACACAACATTTATCTCGGGAAACCCTCATGGGGGAGAAAACCTAGCAAAAACTTCCTTCATATAGATTGCCAATACAATGCCAAGATAAAAGACCAAACACTAGAGAGTAACCAAGTCTGAGCAATGTGCCTCTCTCTTCCTTCTTCTCCCAACTGCAACTATCTACAAACTTGCGCACTTGTTGAGTGACTTGAGTGAGTAAGCTAATTAGGGGCTAGCCTCTCTTATTTATACTAGCTGGCAGGCACTAGGGAGGTGTCTCTTCATCAAGCAGTGTCAACTTCTTCTCTTAGTGGTTAAAACTACTTTAATTAGGCTTGGGGGCCAACTTCTTAATTAGCATGATATAATTAGTGTTTGACCAATCCACAAAAGGGGATTTGGTCATTTACAAAGCATGACATGATGGATTCACAAAGGGGATTGATCTAATTAATAATAACTCAATAATAAATAGAATACTCTTTGTAGTTACAATATTTCAACAACAAGAACATCTCCCTGACTGACAGAGGTTGTGGGATGACTTCTCTCAGAAGGAGACTCGGGAGGAGGCTCTTCAAGGGATTCAAGCTAAAGATGATGAAGACGAGGAGAATGTTTCTCTTGATGCGAAGAAGGGTAGGGGAAACGGAAAGAAGGACATGAACAAAGTGAAATGCTTTGTACGTCATAAGAATGGCCACTATGCAAGCCAATGTCCAAACAAGAAGAAGAGCAAGAAGGATACACATGTAGTAGCATCAACATTAACTGAGATCGATGATTTTGCTGAGAAGTTTGAGAAGGAATTTTCTCGTGTCTTGTCTTTCAGGCAGAGGTAGTGGAGAGTTTGGGCACATCGAAGCATGGATTGCAGACAGTGTCTCATCTCGCCATATGACGAGAATGAGGTCAATGTTCCTTATTGTTTCAGAGATAGACTCAGACTGTCATGTGGGTTGTGGGACTAGTACCATGCATGTAGTGAAGGGGGTTGGATGTGTGAGATTCCAACTAGAGTCAGGAGGATCTCTAGAGGTGGTAGAGGTGTTGTTTATTCTGGAGCTGAAGGTAAGTTTGTTCTTAGTATCAACTTTGGAGGATGAGGGATATGGAGTTGTGTTCGAGGATGGACATGTGTTCATATATCCAGTGAAAGCTACCCTGGATGCAACAATAGTGCTTGGTGTCAGACAGGGGAGGTTATACAGGTTGCTGGGACAACCTGTGTGTAAGTCCAAGGGGATCTTGGATTCAGGACCAATGTCAGTGACAAGTGGTTGTGAGACTACTTCCACTACTGTCAGGAGTCTCAACTGGTATGAGATGACAAAGTTGGATGCTGAGGAGTGTGAGGAGACTCCTAAGGGCATGGGGAGGAGGAACAAGTCTTCAACACAAAATCCAGTGCAGGTGGCAGAGAAGATTTCTAGTTCAGAGGGAGCAACTACAACAACAACTGGAGTGATGGGGTTGGAGACAGTTCTAGGTGGAGGTTCCAGAAGTAACTTCCTCGCTAAGAGGGAGTGTTAGTTTTTGGGGTAGCTTGGATAGGTACTTCCGCATTGGCAGTGCCTAGCATGCGGAGGTGTCCGAGCGACAGTCTCTAAATATTTAACTTTATAATTGCATTTATAAAGTTAATGTGGCCTTTATTTAATGACTAAAGTGATTTTTTTATAAAGTTGAGTGACTTAAGTGATTTAAGTCATCTCAATGAGAGATTAACTCACAACCATCGATCTTGAGAAGGAAAGATCTAATTTTGACTATTGAGATCTTAGGATTAGGGATTTGGACATTAAGAGATTATAAAAGCAAATCTAAGGAGAGTGAGAGGCACACATTGAGATAAGAGCTAATGAAGGTGATTTGGTTGAGGAAGAGGGCAAATTTGTAGCTGTAGGAAAGATTTTGTAGGGTCGGAAAAAGTTGGGCCGAAAAAGCTTTGTGGAAAAGCAATTGGGCCGAAAAAGCAGGGCCAAAAAAAGTTGGGCCGAAAAAGCTGGGCCGGGAAAAAGCTGGGCCGTACAGGATGAGTTTGCTGGGCTGTAAGAAATTTCTGAATTAGCTGCTGTAATTATTTTCCTCCTCTGAAGCCAATAAAATCCTCTCGTTCACTGGTTTTCCCTTCGGGGTTTTTTTAGGGGCATTTCCTAGAAAGATCTGTGTTCAAATGTGTGTGTTGTTTATGATTCTGCTGTGCATTTTTTGGTTAAAACTCAGCTGTAAATTTTTTGCATAGTTTACAGAGTTTGTATTAGTAGTAGATTAAATTCCGAGTTGTTGAAATTAGTGCAGCTGGAAGAGCCATTCTCCGGGAGGATGGCATAAGACCCTAGTTGAGGACTAGGGCCCCCAGTGCACTCTTGGGGTTTCTTGGTTTGGGATCAAGCAGTGAGAGCCATGGCAAAAGACCCTAGTGAGGGCCCCCAGTACATGATTGGGGTTCTTGGTCTAGGACCAAGCAGTAAGTCCCTAGATGTGTTCTAGGGCCCCTGGATGTGTTCCAGGGAATCCTTGCCCGATGCTTGGATTGATCCTTGGATGTGTTCCTCGGTGGTTGATGTAAGTCCCTAGATGTGTTCTAAGGCCCCTGGATGTGTTCCAGGGAACCCTTGCTTAACGCATGGGTTGATCCTTGGTCTTGTACTTTGGTGGATAAGACCCTAGATGTGTTCTAGGGCAACCTGGTCTTGGACCAGGTAGATCTTAGTTAAATACCCAGATGTGATGATGTGTGATCCTCTTCCTCTCTCCCGGGATGGTCCATGAGACCTAGGAGTAGCTAAGAAGATGGACATGACCACATTGTTGATGTGCCCTCTTATGCAGTGATGATAAAAGTTTATAAGCCATTATGAGACTTATATGGACATGTTTTGCCATTTAGGACCCCCTTGACTTTGTCTTAAAGTTCCCCCTTGCTTGTTGTTTTGTTTTCCTTCTTGTTTTATGTGGTGTTGGGTTTTTATAAAGTTACTTTGACTTATTTGACATTTAATTAATATTTATATTAATTAAATTGTCATTATTTAATTGTTTTATTTTAGCCCTACCCTTCTTCATAAAATTATATAAGGAACTCTCCCCCTCTCATTTTAACACACACTCACTCCTCATTCTTCTATTGCTGCGGCTACCTTAGGTTATCTTTCTTTTGGTGATGGTGCGACTCCTCTAGTGGATTCTCTGTTTCAGATCTGAGGTATTTGTTTGGTCACTTATGGGTTGGAGTTTCAGGTTGATCTTGCTTGCTGGTGCTGGACCTCTCCTTAACTGTCCAGGCTTACCGTGGACTCTCCCTTGGATGCCGTGACTGTGTAAGGGAGCCGTGGCTGTCCCTTGACTGTGCGAAGGTGCCGCGGCCCTTCTTTGAGGCTACAGCTGAGTGTGTTGAGGCTCCGTTGGCTTCTCCTCTTTCTTGCTGTCTACATTTGCTGGTACCTTCCTCTTGAAGGGTTTGCTGTCCCATTTGCTGTTACCTTCCTCTTGAAGGGTTTGCTGGCCCTTTTGTTGTTGCTTTCCTCTTGAAGGGTTTGCTGTACCTTTTGCTGTTGCTTTCCTCTTGAAGGGTTTGCTATCCCTTTTGCTGGTACCTTCTCTAGCTTGAAGGTTGTGATTGTTGTAGGGTATTACAGTCTCAGATTTGGACGGTAGTTAAGTGTTTTACTCCAGCCTTGCTTGTGGTCCTCTCCTTGGCAAAACTGTCTACCAATCCTCATGATAGAGATCAAAACTCTAGAGTTTTGATCCATGAACCTTAAACTGATTTTCTGAGCATATTAAAGAGGACTACATCCACACATGTGACAGGTACATTCTTCATTGCATAAGAGGTAAGCTAAGGTTTATTTTCTGCACTCATAAATTTTGTTTATGTTCAGAATTTAATTTTATATATTCAGATCTATTTATGTCTTTGTTTAATGTGCTGATTTAAATTTATACTAGTGAACAGAATTGAAGAAGTATTATTGTTTTCTCTATTTTTTCCCTAAATCTATCATGGTTTCAGAGCTTAGGGCGTGAAAAGAGCTCAAGAGTTGCAGACTTGAGCTTGCGTAGATCCACTTCTTAGGGTTTGTTTTGCAGATCAGCAGTAAATCCATTTCATAATCTGATCCAGAATTCAGCATGGCCTCATCTTCAGTCAAAGCAGAAGATAGGTTTGAAGGGGCCTCCAACTTCAATGCTTGGAAGTCTAGGGTACTCAACATACTAGAAGAGGGTGACTTGGATGAGCTGGTTACCAGGGTAATAGAAGAACCCACTTCAAATACAGGCTGGGCAGCATATAAGGAGAGACATGCCAAAGCTAAAAGAATCATCTTTGACTCGGTTAAGGACAGCATGATGCCCTTCATTGGTTATCTAAGAATTGCCAAAGAATGCTTTGATGCCCTAGCAAATCTTTATGAAAAGAAGGCTCCAACTTAGAAGAGAATATTAAAGAAACAATTACGTACATTAAAGGTGGGAAAGAATGAAACCATCGCTGTTTTCTTTTCCAAGATTGCTCAAACCAGAGATAAGCTTACATCAATTGGAGTTGATGTGGATGATGATGACCTTGTACAAATTGCTGTTGATGGACCCCCTGAGTCATGGGAAATCTTTCTTGCTTCGGTCAACAGAAGAGAAGGTCAACCTAACTTTGAGAGATTATGGCATGATTGCTTAGAAGAAGAGGGAAGACTCAAAAGTAGAAATGAACACTCAACTGTAAGAGACCATGCCCTTTCAGTTAAAGCCAAGAGATGGAAGAAGTTTCCTCAGCAGAAAGGCAAAGGTAAGAAACCACAAGGTAAGCTATCTCATTTTCATTCTCATTTATGTAAAGTAAGATGCTTTAACTGTAAAAGGCTAGGACACTATGAAAAAGATTGCAGGAACCCTCCCTCACCGCAGAGAAGAAAAAGTAGGTTCCATGTCTCAGTTGCCACTGAAGATGTAGAGCCTCAAAAGGAACCTCAAAGAAGAAGAACTAGGGCTGCCACCAAAGAACAAGAACAACACCGAGAATATTATCTCATCTCAGCCCTCTCTGGCACTATAACCATGTCGGAGGATGTTTGGTTAATGGACAGCGGGGCCTCCAAACATATGACAAGCTTCAAAGAGAATCTTGTAAACTATCGAGATACGAAGTTCAATGTAAAGGTAGAACTGGGTGATGATGGCACCTATGACATCAAAGGGTTTGGATCAACATCATTTCAGCTTCAATCAGGTAATGTATTTCATATTGATGAAATTCTTTATGTTCTTGGATTAAAGAAAAATCTCATCTCAGTTGTAGTGTTAGAAAGAAAAGGGTACTCAATAGCTTTCTCCAAAGGGAAGGCTCTCATGTGGCCCTTAAATGGGGATTTGAACTTTGCGATGACTATTGGAACTCGTGAGAGTGGATTTTACAAAATCACCGGTCAAGTTGTTCAAGCATTACTCACGAGATGATAAACCCCTGCGAGCTTTGGCATAAAAGGCTTGGACATTTCAACTACAACGCGCTCCCAGGTTTGCAAAAGACAGTAACAGGTATGCCAGTGTTTTCATTTGAGCATGATAGTGTTTGTAGAGGCTGTGCTCTCGGTAAGAATACAAAGAAAGCTTACCCTCACAGCAATAGAAAAACTAATGGCATTTTAAATCTTATTCATTCTAATCTTTGTGGACCTATGACTGCTCCATCTATGAATGGTTTTCTTTACTATATCATTTTTATTGATGATTGATCTCTTAAAACTTGGATTTATTTTTTGAAGACTAAAGATGAATCTTTCAACAGATTTCAAGATTTTAAGAATCTTGTTGAGAATCAGACAGGTAGACACATCCGTGTTTTCAGAACGGACAATGGAAAAGAATTTGACTCCTACAAGTATGATGAACTCTGTTGGGCTTCAGGGATTAAGAGGGAGCTGACCGTGCTTTATAATCCCCAACAGAATTTGAACTAAGACAAGAAGACTCTCCAGGTACGTCTTCATATATCTCCTAAATATCTTGGTCTCAATTTTGTCTTTGCAAGTGATTTCTTGAACTTGTGAACATGTTTATAAACTTTGCAATATGCCCACCTTGTCTTTTTGTTGATTGCAGATCTTCCAAGGATACCTTGTGGGGTTTGATCCCTTGACCATTGAGAGTTTGAGATCCATTGAAGGTGTGTTGGTTGAAAATATCTCCTAGTGACCTTGGGCAGATTCAAATCTTGGGCAATCATTTTTTGTTGGTCCTGTCCTTTGAATCAAATTGATCTAATTATTAGATTAGGATTCACAACAAGTTTAGGTTGCCCTGGCGGTTTCCATTCAATAATGTTGTTTCTTCTTGTGAGTGTCCACATAAAAAAACTCGTCTTCCTTTGTCGATGGGGTATTCATACTACTTTTTCTTTGGTTAGGTGCCTCTTCCAGTGGCGATGTCTGTGACATCTCATTTTGCTCGTTTGATGAGATAAAATTGCAATCGTGGCCTTGGCGATCGTCCCATGGATTGTTCTTGCTTGCACATGACTTCACCTATTTTTTCTTTTTTGCCGACTATGCTGGTTTGACCACATTTGAATTGATTGTCGATGTGCTATTCTCAAATATTTCACTTGATTGATCATGTAAATGTTTCTCTGGACATCTAGTAATTTCACCTTTTCCTCTGGGCATCCACACAAAAAAATCATCTTTCTCTATTGTTGGGGTTTGATACGACTTGGGATTCTACAATGTGGCTCTTCTATTGGTGTTGCTTCTTGACCTTGAAGAATCATATCCATCTTTTGCATTATGATAGCGAATTCATTTTTAACTTGATCCGGCATTTGAACTAGGGTTTTTGTTTCATTCATCTCTATGAAACAATGTTCCATGATCGTAATTGGTAGTGAAAGACTTTTGATCAGAACATGGCTTTGGTGACATAAATATTCTTGAATGTATAAGATGTATTTAATAAATGATAAGTGGCGATGAATAGAATTGTTTGGTCTCTTCTTTATACATATTTATCATTAGGACGTGGCCTTTCATAAAGGGCCAATTATTCCGAATTAACTATTATTTTTATGTTAGCTAATTATTTATTATGATGTAACTTTATGATCTAGCCTAGACTATATTAGGAGGTAAATTACAAATTTGGTTATAGATTTGGCTTGCTCCAAATTAATTGTTATTTTTATGTTAGCTAATTATTTATTATGTTGTAACTTTGTGATCTAGCCTAGACTATATTAGGAGGTTCACTACAAATTTGGTTATGGATTTGGTTTGATCCATAACCTTCGTCATCCAATCAAGTTTACCAATATCTTCCAGTATGGGGTCCAAGCAATGAGCAGTGATTGGAGTCTGAAAAATAGTGTGATGCTTGTGCTGCGATATCATGCCTGCCAGAACATAGTTAGATGCATTATTTGTTGTGCCTTGAACTACATTCTCCACTCCCAACTTGATAACCTCATTGTCCAAGAGAGCATATAATAGCTTTTCATTGTTCACCTCACTTAATGTGTCGACTGATTTCAAAAACATGGTTTCTTGAATGTAAGAAACAAGGAAATTAATGGTGGTCTGTGATTTGCCCTTAGTCCATCCATCTGACATCATCATACATCTTGGTTTTTTCCAAGATTGCTTTAAGTCCTTTAAAGATTCATGCAAATCTTTGACCTTCTCTTGTAAAATCTGCCTCCTCAAATCATGAAATTAGGGGCTTTGAACACTGAACCACATGCAACTATAGGCTATAACAACCGTCTTAGCTTGGTAAAAGGGGAGCAAGCAACATTGAATGCTATATCTGTGTCATACCAAAATTTCACATTATATCGGCAAGCAACTATCCTCATCTCCTTTTTTCATTCACCATCAATGATGTGCTGAGAATCTAAAGTGGTTTGGACTCTGGAGCAATGTTATCAGAACCAGAATAGAACCGATCAACTCCAAAATCCTGAACCAGATTGGAATTGGGAAAAAATGGAAAAATATTGGTCGACAAAGGATGAACTACTATCAGTGATGTCTTCATTTCAAAAAGAAAAAATCCCAGGACCTGACAGTAGGATTCTAGAATTTTACTTGTGTTTTTTTAACTTTTAGCGGAAGATTTGCTAAGGGTTGTTGAGGAGGTTAGACAAACTGGAAAGTTTCCGGGTTCATTTAATACAACTTTCATTGCTCTCATCCCGAACGTAGACAAAGCAGAATCCTTTGGTGACTTCAGCCTGATTGCTCCATTCAGCTGTGTATAGAAGATAATTTCTAAGGTTGTTGCATTTTGGATTCCTTGAGGGGAGGTATATAAATGAGGCCATTGGTTCGGCTCAAGAAGCCTTGCATTCTATTAGACAGATGAAAATGCCAGCTATTGCTATGAAATTAGATCTTTCTAAAGCATATGACCGGTCCTGTTGGTTTTACTTGAGGTTGTTATTGATACACATTGGTTTTAATTTACAGGTGGTGAATTCAATCATGGGCTGTGTCACGACAGTGTCTTTTGCTGCCCTTATAAATGGGGCTGCCTCATCATTCTTCAACCCCACTAGAGTTTTACGCCAGGGCTGCCCCTTGTCTCCTTATCTTTTCCTACTAGTGGCAGAGGGATTGAGTAGGTCCATTCTAGTGGCCAAGAGGGACAGAAGAATAAAAGGCATCAAGGTAGGTGGCATGGAATTTATTACCTACTTATTCTTTTTGGACGATGTTCTCCTATTCGCAAATGGTTCAATGCGAGAGGCAAAGCATTTCCAAGAAAAAATGCAGCTTGACTGTAAGGCCACTTGAATGGAGGTTAATATTCTCAAGTCTTCTATCAATTTTAATTGTTTGAGAGAGGTGGTGGAACTCAGTGTAAGGCAGTTATTTCATTTCAGGCTGGTGGACCTACAAGAGGGCTTGAAATACTTAGGGTTCATACTTACGCCCAATGGATACGACATTAAAGACTGGGGGTGGCTGATTATTAAGATAGAAGAATTCACTTTTGGTGCAACCCATGGTTGTCAAGGGGAGGCAGATTGGCACTAGTAAAACCTGTATTAGAGGGAATTCTGATATATTCGCACCTTTCAGCCCATATTCCAAATGGTGTATTAGAAAAAATTAGAAGGTTGTTGTATGACTTTCTGTGGAGAGGCAATAGTGATAAGGTTGGTTTTCATTTGGCAAGATGACAGCTTTTAGCAAAGCCCAAACATGAAGGGGGATGGGGCCTGAAGCAGATTTACTTATTTGGCAAATCTTTGGCTGCCATGAGTTCGTGGAATCTGATTTCTAAAGACAGGTTGTGGAAAAGAAATATAGTACAGAAGTATTTGGTCCCTGACACTCTGTTGGATTGGATAAGGAACCCCAACAAAAGCATAAGAAATGCATCCAACTAATGGAAATCCTTGGTATTGGCTTTTCCAATCATTGGAAATCATTTAGCATGGAAGATGGGTGATGCTTTTCTGGTTATGCTAGGAGCTGATGCTGTTATGGGTTGTGGCAACTTCATATTTCTCCCTGCATTTCTTATTTGGCACTTACGAGGGAGGGGTTTGTTCACTTTAAATCAATTAGCAGATGAGGAGGGTAGTGACATCTGGCAGCAGGGTTGGTTGAGTGCAGATCAGCTAGAACTAGCTGATGAATATGTTGAAGTCTGGTCTAATTTCATAGGTGGTGGTCCAAGATATGGAGGGTATGGGCACCAAAGAAACAATTTTTTATGTGGCTTACATTAATGAAAAGGGTTCCTACTTGGGACCTACTTAAGAAGGAAAATAAAGGTGGTCCCCAAATTTGTGTCTTATGTAGGAAGAAGTATGAAAATTTATCCCACCTGTTTTCACTGTGTCCCTTTGCTATTCAAGTTTGGAAGGATGTAAGTCAATGGCTTTGCGTTAAGAATGTATGGCAGGGTGGGACAGTTGAGGAAGGTCTGAAGGTTTGGTTCCAAAGGCAGGATTTGAAGAATTTCAGAGCTGTACCTTTTATTAATTTGGTTTATGGTTGGTTGGCAATGGTAGTTTATTTGAAAATAGGAATATGCAAACCTTCCAGGTTTCTTCACAGATTTGTGCCATTTCACAGTTAGGAAAAAGTTCCAAAGAATAGAGTGGTTGGTGAATTAGTGGTGGACAAGACTATCCCTTGGGGTTTTTTCGATGGAACTTGCCAGGGGGGCAGATAATGTGTGTGGTATATTGGAGGGGTTATATCTATAAATAATCAGGAATATATTCAATTCAAAGCAAATATGGGAAGGGGCTCAAACAATCGTACTGAGTTATTGGCTCTTTGGACACTTATGAAGCTGGCACAGTCTTAGGGTATTACACAATTACAGGTCTATGGAGGCTCATCATTGGTCATTAAATGGATTAATAACAAGCATGCTATACTTTGTATAACTCTACAGGCTTTAGCAGAACAGATCAAAACAAACATTCACCAGTTCAAAAAAATCACCTTCATACATGTTTACAGGGAAATGGATACTCTGGAAGATTCTCTAGGTTTACTACTGGATCCTGGCTTACTTCACCTGAAAGAGTTCAAGGATGGGAACTACATTGAATATACTATGGATTTAGAAAGACCGAGTTACTTTATTGGTTTCTTACTTTGGACATAGCACACAGTGTTTTTACTGTTTCTCTTTGAAGTTTTTATGATCACATTCGGAAGACTGTATAATTCGGAAGACTGTATTATGAAGTCCATTTCTGTTTTTCATAGAGCCATAGGCTGGGGTAAGAGGACCATGTAAAGGACAACTGTTTTATAATTGACTACTTTCCGCATGTTGAAGTGATTTTCTGATCTGCTGTGTATAGCCTACACACAGTTTTTTGTACCGTGCTATAAGCACCTTAAGAATGTGTTTTTCGTTCTATTTTGGAATAAAAAATGGGTTTATTTTCGTTGGAAAAAAATAAGAATAAAATATATATATATCGAAGCCATTAGACACCAAATATGCAAAGTTTCTGATGTATATAGCATGTAAGTGTGACTAGTAAAATGACACTGACTGCGATAGATATAAGAACCAAATTATATAAACATTGAGGCTCTAAATGGTTTCAGGGTTCCAAAAACAATCCTAATACAGCCTACAACCAAATCAAATTACATAATCATCTTAATCTAGATCTTCTACATCTTTTGAATTGATATGCTTGAGATCTTGACTTGATACCCCTTGAAGGTCCAATACCAATGCTTGCATCCTGTGGCAGTGGCTACAAGTCCATCCAAGATAGAGGGGGGAGCATCACTAAATATATGAAAATCAGGTTTTAGTGTAGTAACTAGTTGTAGGTTTTTAAAATATATATATTTTAAAAACCTACAACTAGTTACTACACTAAATATTGGAAGGTGGGCATGCATTCATACAGAACCAATCGAACAAAGCGGTTTTATTAGAACCAACCAATTTTCACTGATTTTGGTAAAGTTTTGACTGTTTTTAGATTGGTTCATGACAAAACTGGGTTGAATGACCCGTGCCCACCAGAAATGTCCAAAACCAGTGCGAACCAGCTAGTTTTGGTCTGGTTCGGTCGGTTTGGATAACATTGGTTTGGAGGTCCACTAGGGTGATTGGATGTAATGAATATGATTCCGTCTAATAAATATAATGTAAAGAAATTTTAATAATAATAACATTAGGTTAATAATAATAATAATAATAATAATAATAATCTATTTTTAAGGTCATGGCCAAGACAGGCACCAAATTGATGTATGAGACCCCCTTGTTTGTGGGACAAGGGACCCCCTCCACACAGTGATTTGTCTGCGAAAGTCTACGGAGGTATACATACCCTACCCTCCTCTGGATTTGAACCTGTGACCTCCAAGGAGGAAACACATGTTCTTAACCATTAGGCCCAAATAATTAAAGGTAAAGTTGCCTGCTTAGTTAGAAGGCACATCTCTTAGTGAAGATACCCCTTAGTGTATTTATACTCCAGCTCACCCACATTGTAAACCATCATTCATTTTATTCAGTCTTTTATTAATATCTGCAGATATGTCTCTGTAAATTACATAAACAAGATCTGTTTATTACATTGGTATCAGAGCCCCTTCCAGGGCAGTCTCTGACCTTGGTCTTTGACCACAACCATGCCCTTGGCCATCTAAAATCAGGATTTCCATTGTTGAAAAATATTTCGCTGGCAAATTCGAAAATGGAGGAAATATACAAAAGTATGAAAGATTTATATGAAATTTGTGGTTTGATAAGAGTCGAGACAATGGAAATTGCCTGTTGTTACTGTAGAAGCCAAAAAGACGATGTCATCACCCACTATACCCAGTGGAATGATGACTAGGCCTGACGCTGATATAGTAATAGAGGGTTCATATGAAGCAAAAGATGAGGGCAGTGAGGATAGTGTCAACAGGATGCTGAAGGAAATTGTTACGATGAGTTTGAAGAAAATCAAAATAATAGAGATATCCATGAGGAAGATAATGAACATAAAATTGATAACGTTCCTACTGCCATAAAATATAGGCAAAGAAAAAAGATGAAAGAGTGTGGAGTTGAGGACACTGAAGAAATATCCTTAATGGCAAATCCAGGAACGAGGCAAAACAGTTATTTTTTGTTCTTTGAGTTTATCACTCAGCCCTCACAGGGTCTCCCTTAGCAGTATCCACAAAATATAGGATAGAGGAATGCTCCTCAGCATGCAGGAAGTCTAAATCCTTTAAACTAGAACCAAGGGTTTGTACAACAGCCTTTTCAACAGTGACGGGGCAGATCTTTTTTTTCATCACATGAATTGTGTATGCATGGCCCAAGCAAAGGACTATAGGCAACTTTACCTTTAGTTATTAACCTAATGTTATTATTATTAAAATTTCTTTACATTGCATTTATTAGACTACTTAGGCTGTTTATAAGCAGAGTCAGGGGGATCAAACTTTGAATTTTACATTCCCAACAGCCCATGTGGCATGGACAGATTCAGTAGGTAGTATTATATACAATTTAGAGCTTGTTAGAACAGGTTTCAGCGCTGAGAAACAAGAAGATGCCCATGACTTTTACATGAATTTTCTCAACACTTGTGATAGGTCAGTTGATCACTTCATGAAATATATATTTGAAGTCATATTCACAAGCCACATCGGGTGCCTCCTGTGAGTACAAGTTTGACGATGTGGAGCAGTATATCAACATTAGCGTTTGCATACAAGACTTTACATCGCCAATGGAGGATTTGAGTCATTGGGTCCAAGATCAAGATAAACTCACCTGTAGTATGTGCCAAAATCCTTCATCTCTTACGAACTAACTCCAAATTTTCAAACCTTCCAATGTGTCTCCCAATGATGGGCATTATGTTATGGATGTGGAAAATGCAAACCACGTCTGGTATCAATGTGGTGATTGGGCAGGTTAAAGCAGTTAGTATTAAGAGAATGACAAAGCTGATTGTATATATTGTTTCCTATCTTCACTGAACCGGTGATATTCCACATCATCCAGAGTTCGTCCAGAGTTAGTAGAAAAAAATTAGGATTGAATTGTCCAGAGTTTGTCTTTTTACCAATGCTTCGAGAACGAATCATTTTGAAGGGAGAGGCAATGTAATGAGTATAAAGTAGTCTAATAAATGTGATGTAATGAAGAGTGTTTGTTGATCGATTTCACCACAAGAGAGCTATGTAACCAGCGCCTTACGGCTATGGAGTCTTTATAACAGCAAATGCAACAATACTTGAGATTAAACTAGTAGAAACCAAGAAGTAGGGTATAAACTCTAAGGTGCTAGCACATTAGGGCCTTAGGGTTTAATCCTTGTTGACCACCTATTTCAACTAGGGGTCAACTCCATGTTCCATGAAGATATGTACCTAGTGGTACAACCATTTTGAAGACTTTTTTACTCAACAGGGAAAATTTTGCCCCCGACATGCTTTTCTATGTAATCGGAATTTCCACTCCCCTGTGTGGGATAATATTGTAATATGCTAGCATGAGTCAATTTTGTCTATTTGCCTAGGAATTTATCATTAGGAAAGTCCTTTCATCCACTGTTTTTTTTTTCTCAGGTAATTAACCTTGCTTAACTGCAATTTTAATTATCCTTGAGTTTTTCACTCACAATAATTCTCTAAAGTGGTGAAAGACGTTCTAATGATTGAGCCCAAGGGGTGACTAAGGTCTAGAAGTGTTGTAAATGACCATGTTAGACATCTCCTAGAGTCTTGCGAAATTCTGTTAAGTTTTGATAGGATTTTTTAAATAATTAAAATTCCCGCAAACTAGGGATTTTTAATTATTTTTTATGTAATCTAATGATCAAGCCCAAGGGGTGACTAAGGTCTAGAAGTGTTGTAAATGACCATGCTAGACATCTCCTAGAGTCTTGCAGAATTCTGTTAAGTTTTGATAGGATTTTTTAAATAATTAAAATTCCTGCAAACTGGGGATTTTAAATTATTTTTGTTGTAAAATGTAAAAAAGTGGTCCTTGGGGATTTTGTATAGGGGTATGAGTACTCAAATCAAATGGTTTATGAACCCCTACACCCTTGGACCAAGTCTTATCCCATTTGGACAAGTTTTGCTAGGTCATTGTCCATGAGGAGTCCAAGTTGGTCAAAAATCAACATGTTATTGGCTAAATTAAAATAGCCAAATTTTGTAAAAGTCATTAAAGTCATGAGAGAGAGTGGGAAAAGGATTCCTAATGTCTTTCCTAAGTTGGAAAAGTGATTTTCCACTTAGAAAATCCCCCCTTGCTAAGCCAACAACCTAAGATGACCATTTCCTAAGAAGAGGGGAGCCCCCCTTGCTCATAAACTCATGAAAAATTAAAAATATAGCAAGAGGGCCCTCAAAACTTTGGGTTTACTCTCCATTGACCCTAACTTTACTTTTGATGAGTGGGAAAGGTGTTTTCCCCTTTCCCCACTCACCCCTCATCCCTCAATTCACTCACTAAACCTAAAAGTGCGCCCCCCTTGAAAAGACCCTCTCCCCATGGATGGATGACACTTGAAGCTCATCCAAGTGGGGTCTTTCCTCTTCCTCATCTATAAAAGAGAGCCTCTCCTTCTCATTTCATCATCAAATCTTGGAGCAAGTCTATTATGCCAAAATTTCTCTCATTCTTTCCCTCTCTCTCTCTCATGTTCTCATGTGTAAATCTTGCTACAACTATTTGTGGATAATAAAGGAAGCTTTGGAGGATCTATTGTGTGCATTGGGAGTCTTCTTGATGCTCTTCATGGTGTTTGTGAAGTGATATTGTGCATTTCTTTTCTTTTATTTTCTTGTATTCACTAGTTTAACTTGGAGGCCCAAGCAAAGTATGTTGCTTGGGAGTAATTAGTGGTTGTATTACTATTAATTTTGTGGTAGTTTCTTTTCAAGCTCGCAAAGTATTTTGTATGCTTTTTTAGATGCTCTCACCTCCTTGTGTCTTGTGTAGCAAGAGATATACATGTTTGCAGATCACTAGAAGATTGGATGAGTGATTTTTAGAGTGGAAAACTCACTCATTCAATTAACCAAAGTTTCCATTGTTTTCCTCCTTTGTATCCACCACTCTCCTTTCTTTCATAAGCACTTATTTGCTCTATAGTGGTCATTTAAACTCACTTATATTGTCATATTTCTCTACTTAAATTTATTTTTCTTTGGGCTAATAAAAGTTAACAAGTTTTGGGTGTCAGTAGCATTTTCTAGCAAAAACTACCTTGCTGATTTTCATGCAGATTTTCAACTACAAGGAAGAAGTGCTACTTGTTTTGAGCCCCCAAGGCACTCCAAAGACATCTTAAAGTTGGGATATCAAATCCCTCTTCATCTCCCTCTTCTAAAGTGTTGTAAGCGATCCGATGAGAGTCTCTTGGGTTTGCCTTCTCTTTAGAAAGATAAAAAATCTGATATTGTAATAATTTAGGATATATTGCCCACAACTTGCAAAGAGATTGGCCTAAGCCATCCTTGCAAACTCGTGAAGGCTAGAGTTAGATTTATTTTTCTTGCATTTCCTTTATTACGCCTGTTATCCACCAAGTTGCACTAGGATGGACTTCCAGCGAGCCGACAAAGATTGAAGAATTCATTGTTCAAAATGCAGAGTTCAAAAGTTCAGCCGGTCAATAAGACCAACCTTTTTCACATTTTCTGTACCCTCCGGGGAATTGTAATAAGAGATGTTGCATGATAAACTTGTAAAAGGTCTTAACCACCTTCGACTTAGGCATGAGTTGTTACTCTGGAGTGTTTTTTTTACTTGTTAATTATATTTTTCCGTCTAAAGGCAATTTATAATTTCCGAGTTTTTTCACTCAATTTCTTCAAAGCTGGAGTATATACTCATGGTTAGGCCTTAGCATAGATCTAAGCCTTGTATCTAATCTATATTACCATGCTAACATCCTCCTAAATTTTTATGGAAATGTGCTAAGTCCCCCTTAAGATTTTTTAATTTTTTCAGTTAATTAATTTTTTTCCATAAAACGAGAATTTTTAATTAAATTAAAGTTGTAATAAAAAAGTGGTACTAGGGGACTTCATAAGCCTTGGGGGTACTATTTTTTGGGCCTAGAGCACCCATATTACCTAAGTACCCACTTTGGTGAGTAAAATCTCTGTTACCAACATCGCGATAATATCGCGCGATTTACGATATTATCGGCAAAATTCAGTTTGGCGATAATATCGGCGAAAATATCGCGCGGTTTACGAAATTTTGAAAATGTCGCGATATTATCGTAGATGTCGCGATAATATCGCGCTATAATCGAAAATATCTTTTGGGCGTGGGCAGGTCGGAAATAAAGCCCGATTTCCACCTTTTTTTTTTCAGTTTTAAAGCGTCATTTTGCAAACAAAGTGTAGGGTTTGGGGAGCAAAGGAGCAAGAGGCGAGCAAGGGCCGAAAACGTAGTTAAGGAGGCTAGCAATATACTGATTAATGGTAATATTAAATTCTTAAAGTAAAAGTGACATTCTCCTTTACCTTTCATTTTCATCCTTTTACTTAAATTTTTAACATTACCATTAATTGTTTCAGGATG
>ML827516.1:27625-68787 GCA_009831015.1 Picea engelmannii | reverse complement strand
TTTCCCTACGTCAAGGAAAGTTTCCAAGAGATCCCTCTCTAAGCCATGTAAAGTGGGTGAGGTGGTTAAGGTTAAAACTCAATGGGCATAGGGCTCATGACATACAAGAGGTCGTAGTGTCTCATTCATGGGTGCCTTTGTAGAGGGTGTGTGGTACCTTCGTCTACAATGCACTTTTTCCAAGCCCATTATTTGTCATTCTTTTATTCTTTCATAATTTTAAGGAAAGGTTGAAGGCCACTGGCCTAACGTTGTGTCCAGATAATGACAATGTCACCCACAAACACCTAGTGGAAATGAGAAGGTTAGCTCGTGATGAGACCCCCTTTCTCTCAGCCATGCAACTGAGAGACATTACCCTAGTTTGGTGACCAAATGATGGCAATGTCATACCACTAGATATTCATGGACGTGATAGGTCGGCTCGTGATGAGACCTCCTATCCTTCAACTAACCTTTTAAGCATTTTTAATCATTTTTCTTTGTGGGTCCCCCTTTATTCAAAGATAAGTGTTTCATCGCTTTCTTGGGTGATCCATGGGCAAAGCATCTAGAAGGTTCATACACAGGCTTTTATCTTTTACCCAACATCAATCCCTATGGGCCTTCAACCCCTTCTTCCCATAGAATGAGAGAGAACCCCTTCTTGGGTCAATACACCCTAAAATCCCAAGAGATAAGGAAATGGGGAGAAATAATGATGGAAAGTGGTAAGTATGGTCAAGAACAATACGATGGCTCTTCAAGGGAGTTCCTAGTAGAAAACCCATCCCCAAAGAAGACCACTTACTAGGGCACAATGTCAACCACCAAGGTGAAGCATGGAAAAAGGCATAATGTCCAAGCATATATCATGAAATCAGAGCAATCTAAAATACAACATACTCAAATGGCTTAAATATTGAAGTGATGCTCACCATAATACTGATGTGTACCTCATGGAACAAGGCCCACTGCCTTCCGGAAGCCAGTTGATGTGGTGGATGCCATCTGGAGATCCGCGACCATTTGTGGTGGTAAGGAGGGTCTCCATCTGTGCAAAAGGATATTGTTGGCCATGTAGTCTCTCAACACTCCATATCTGCAACCTGAGGGCCTCAAGACATAATCTCCTTAGTTATCCAAAAAATGTGGATAACAAGGTGCAACACCCATCATCCATGGTCTTCCACATGCAGGGTCCAACGTCCATCATGTGGGCAAGGTCCTGCAAAGACAAACAAGTATTCCCTCCAAGGGTCCACAAGTCACAAGAACCATCCAAGTGGAGAAAACTGCAGCCTCATCCTTAGTTATGCCTAAGTGCCTCCAAAGACAACGTCCTCCATTTCTAGGTGCAACACCCATCATACATGGTCTTCCACATGCGGGGTCCAACGTCCATCATGTGGGCAAGGTCCTGCAAAGACAAACAAGTATGCCCTCCAAGGGTCCACAAGTCACAAGAATCATGTCAAGTAAGCCACATTTAATACAAGAACCATCCAAACATGTGCATCAAATTCCCCCTTTTCAAATTAAACAAATGTTCAAAGACCTTATAAGTTTTTCCAAATTTAGGTATGGGAGGGGTTTCATGGTGCCCTATTAAGTAAGTCGATCCCCAAGTCTAGGGATGTTTCAAAAGAAGACCCTATCTAGATCATGTGATTAGTAAGAGGTGGGTTGGGGGAAGACTTCTTGGCATGGGGTTCTTGACATATCAAGGGTTTTTGTTGTCTCATTTATGGGTTCTGTTATTGCACAATTTGTACTTTGATTAAAGGAAAAGTAAAAGGAGAGAAAATTGGCGTAACTTGAGGTTATCATATCACTGTCACCTCAATAGGATTCATCTTTCTATTTAGAGTTGAAGGCCCATGGGAGATGCCCCCGGTGACCTGGGGGTTTGAGAAGGCAAGGTCAAGATGGCTATTAAAAGGTCCCCTCTCACAAGTCACCACTGATCAGAAAGTCTCGAGTTTTAACCAATAAAGTGATAATATATCAAGATGTACCTGTCCAGAACAAAGCAACAATAAACTATATATTTTGCAAGGACAACTTGTCGTTAACACTTCATAAACCACAAACTTTCTCAATAAAAACAATTGGCTAATATAATGATAAAGTAAACATAAATGTATAGCAACAATATTTATAAGACAATACTTCACAATAAATGCCTTAGAAAAGATTCAAAATGACCAAGAATAATTAAGCATTAACATCATAATACTAGCATTCATCAGAAGCAATTAAGACAATGCATTAATCAACTTTTTCAATTGCTTGTAGAAGAATTTAATGCAACAAAATATGGTTGTAGCTTACTTTAGTAACAACAACAATAAAGTTAGTAGGTTAGGCTATTCTAATGTTAGAAATGGTTAGTAAAAAACTTAAGGTGTAGGTTTTGATGGTTGTTTTGATCAATCACTCTATAAGAAGTCTTAGACTAGCACTTTTAGAGAAAATGGAGTCAATGATGTGGCAACAAACATTGGAGGAAAATGATGATAGTAGGAAAGTCAAAGACAAGAGGGATTAATAGTTGGAGTGTTGGTAACCCAAGGCTTCAACTATCAAACCCTAGGGGAAACTAACTACTAGGGTGTAGGTTACCCTAGGCTTTAATAGATTTTCCTCCCTCTTTAACTCAATGATGAAGAAAAAAATGGCTAAGATGAAGCAATGAGTGTTGGGGTGTTGCAATGGCAAGGCCCTCAACAACAACGTCAAGGAAATCGACTTATTGGCAAAATCTAGTAGGTAGAATCTCTTAAAGCTAGGACAATAACATGTGCTAGGCTTCCTAGGGTTTCTAAGCAAGTAATTTCATAATCTTAATGTCAATGCAAGATAAACATGACTATAACCATTCAATTAAGAAGAATTGCAGAAATTTTACTTACATACATCAAGAATCATCAAGCAAAACCCTAGTTGAACACTTCCACCAAGAAACTTTCCAAAATACTCCAAAATTTAGACTTTCTCAATAAGTGCACCTAAAATTTCAGCCAAGTAACCCTAGCTAGGGTGCAAATTTCAGACCTCACTAAGTGTGAGTAAAAGATCATGAATAATACAAGGGCTAAAACCCTTATTTATACAATATCAATGACCAGAATTAGGTCAAAAAGGCCGACATGGCCAGTTACATGTAATATCCAGTTTTTTACATTAAATGTCATAATAAAACCCTAAATCACACTGTAAAGATGATGTCATCAGCTTTTAGGGTGACGTTAGGCCTTCTAAGGGTAACTTTGGCCTCCAGGAGCAAAACGTTAGGCCTCCTTGGGCCTCTGGATCCTGCCACTTGGCACAACTACCTCAAAAGTGTCCAAAACGTTGGATGACGTCATGGGTCACATGGATGACATCATGGGCCTTCCAAAGCCTACATCATGGTGAAAAGGGAAAGAACCCCCTGGGTCTAGGCCTGCCAGGTTGTCCCTGGTGGAACGTCCCTCTCTCTCTCTGGTGAAAACCCCTAATCTGTCTCTGCCCCTGGCTAGGGTCTCAACATCCATCTGGCGGGATTTTAGCCCTATGGAGGTTCGAACTAATCATCTCCCCATATGTACCTATCCATCGGGTATGGCCCTACAACATCAACAAGTACGCCCTCCATGGGCTCATAAGTCACAGGGATCATAGCAATGTCAATCACATCGAATCATCAAGTTATTTAAACATGTGCATGAAACCTCCTTTCCTAGACAAGTGCTCAAAGACGTTATGATATTCTACAAGCTAGGTTTGGAAGGGACGTTAGGATGTCCTATTGGGCTAGTGCTCATTGGATGTGGAATGTTTCCGGGTGAGGATAAATCCAGGCCATGTAAGTGGATGAGGTGGTAAGGGATGTCTGGGCAATGGGTGCAATGATAACAGGGAAATGTATGGCTTACCTGAGTGTGCCTCTGAAGAGGGTGAGCTTCACCTTGTCATGGATGCAAATGTTTCCAAGCCCATTCATGTCTTTTATCTTTTATTCTTATTTCTTTTTCTTTCAAGTGACTAGTTAGGGGACATTGTCCTGACATGGTGACCAGTGGTGACAATGTTACACACAAGCACTTCACGAAAATAAGAGGGTTGGCTCGTGATGAGACCCCCTTTCTCTTGGCTATACCAAGAGCCACTACCCTGGCGTGGTGACCAGCTGAATGGTAGTGTCATATCGCTACATGCCCATGCACCTAATAGGCTGGCTCGTGATGAGACCCCCTATCCTCCAACTAGGTCTTGATTTTATTATTTTTACGGGTCCCTTTGTTTCTTGTTGATAAGCCTTTTATTGCTTTCTCAGGGATCCTTGGGCGAAGCATTTGAAGGTTTCATTCTTTTGGATTTTGTATTTTGCCAACAAGTTTTACCCTCTGGGCCTTTAGCCCCTTCTTCCCACAAGGTAAGGTACAACCCTTTGCTTGCTTGGAAAACCCAATGCCCGGACCAGTGTATGGGATGGATGAGCGGGAAAAAGATGAAAAGTGGTAAGTATGGTGGGACGAACGATGACCTTTCATGAACCCCCCAATGGAAACTCAAACCCTATGGGAACCAACTTACTAGGGCATCCTGTCATTCCCTCCATGTGTGGTCAAGTGGAAAGGCATAAGGTCCAAGCACAAGTTAGAAGTAAAAGAATTAAATGCACATATTCAAATGTTTTGAGAATCAGAGTGACACATACCATGATACCCAGACTCATTACCTCATGGAGCAAGACCCATTTATGTTGAAGGACTAGACCGATGGGATGGATGATGATGTTGCTAACAAGGTGGAGGCGCTGAAAAAGAAAAGGATGGGCCCTCTAGGGCCAAGCTCAAGTCGATCTGGCTCTCGGTACTCCATGTCTAGGACCTATGGGCCTCGAGACATAATCTCCTTAGTTATCCCTAGGCTAGGGGATAACAAGTTCCTTTGTGGAGGGTGTGATGCATCTTTCGTTTGCAATGCAACATTTTTCCAAGCCCTTGCCTTTAATTTATTATGGTATGAACATTGAGTGCTATGTGCTATGCAAAGTAAAGAGCACTGCAATGCCACTTGAAGTTAGGAACACATTGAGTGTCATATGCAATGGAAAGTAAAGAACACTGCAAATGCATTCCCCCATCAAGCAAGACATTTATTAATTATGTGTTTTAAAAGGTCCTTCATTCTTATGGAGAAGTGTTTCATTGCAAGACCTTAGGGAGAGAATCTAGAAGGATAACCTATGGCTTTTAACTTTTGTCAGCTACAACATATTCAAATGCTGCAAATATTAAACTGACACTTACCATGAGATTGGACTTGTTCCCTCATGAAGAAAGACCTTATGTATTCTTGGAGCCCAACCGATATAGTGGATGTTGCTTTGTTGAAATGATGATGATGGTGAACTGTGGTGAAATGGAGGGGCTTTGTGGGTCGTGTTGTGCATCGGACTCTCGACACTCCACGTTTGCTACATGTGGGCCTCGAGACATCATCTCCTTAGTTACCCCTAGAATGGGGGGGGGTAACACTCTCATTCATTATGCACACTAAAATAGACTTCTAACTACTACAACCAATGATTCAACTTAATTGCACGTACCTCACCTTCATAGGGCTTGATCTTGACCTTTGCTTCAACTTTAAACAAGTGTTGAGAAGATTGGTTATTGGAGCTCCATTTATTGAGTTTCAATTCTTCCTTCACTTTCTTTATCTTCTCATGATATTCTAATTTCTCGTAAGAGTCAAATCGCTTCTAAAAGGGGTTCATCTTTTTCTCAAGAGCGGCCATGAGTAAATCCATGCTTTTGGAAATATTGGCTACTTCAGATTCTAACCTTGCAAATCTTAACTCTGCATCATAAATGGGTCCTTCCCTTTGCTCCTCCACCATTTTTGAGGTTTGCAATTGTTGCTTTAACATTTCTGTGTTGATCTTGAGATTCATAGGGTGTAGTGCTCCCTTAGATTTATACTTTCTAAGATGGAGAATCATATACCACACTCAAACCATACAAATTCCACAAAAAAAATTGATATGATACCAATATGATATGCAAACTACCTCAGATATTCCAATGGTCACCTCACCGAAATATATCATAAATTAGATGCTAGTACAATGAGCCCATGCTCGATTGTGCTAATATTCTTTTTGTATTTTCAATGATTTAACATAAATAGAAAAACACAACATTTGGACTCTTTAACTACTGTGAGATAAAAACAAAAGTACAATAGCAAAGACACACAATGGAACACAATATCTATCCTTGGAAACCCAATGTGGGAAAACCCAACAAGAAATCAAGAATTCTGCCTTTTTTTCTATAAATGGAGATTTAAATACAGATTATAAAGAGGTCCAAGCTCGTTGCAAAGCTATGGGACACTATTGTCTGCTGTAGTCCTCTACAAATTGCCTCTCACTTTGCTCCATTAATATCTCCTCCACACTAACTGTGTGATGTCCCGTTCCCAAGAATAGGCCACCAGGGAGTGACTTAGTAGTCCATCTGTTCCTGTAGACTATAGTCAAGCACAAACATGGAACAAAGGGAAAAATAAGGGTGAATAAATGGCTAAACGATGAATTAAGCCAAAAAGCATACGAAAAGTCACTTAAGCCAAAGGCAACTGAGAAATAGAAGAAAAAGGTGTTGAGAGGGGACTTAATTAATTAATCATTCGATTTAGGAGGAGAAGCGCCTAGCTTAAGTGATGTCAATGGAGAATTAGATCGGGGAAGGTATAAGAAGAGGAATTCGACCTAATTCCTCATTATGTTATGATTTTGAGATGAGAACAGGTTCCAGAGGAGGGAGTTGACATCTTTGATGTTTTGTGGATTTCTAGAGGAAACCACCACCCAGATCGGTTTTGGTGTTGGAAGACACACCCTAGCCTATCAGAGATACCATCCAGGTATTTCACCGCACAAGATCAGGAGTATTCAAACCCAGTTTAGTCACTGTGCATTTCAGCCAGTGAGAGCGCACGGGTTTGAGAGACAGTTTTGAGTAGTTGGTCGATTTTAGGTTAGATCCAACTAGATCCTTCCGACCTAGTTGAGAGGGACACGAGGTGCTTCATTTCAGCTATCACTTGTCCAATTCCGACGAAGGAATCCACAAAGGCACACCAGTTTTTCATTTAGGGCACAACTTCCAGAGAAGCACATTCAGGGATCTAGAGAATTCATCGGTCCAGAATGAAAGAAACCCTTCCGACCTAATACAGAGAATAGCAGGGCGCTCAGTTTGAGCCATACATCGCCAGATTCTGACGGTGGAATCACTGGGGCGCAACAGTTGTCCAGGAGAGGGGCACAAACCCTCTGCGGGTCCCATTCAGGGTCCAGTTTGATCTGTAAGGGACCAATCTTTAGTCTAACAGTTACCAGGAGGAGTTGTGAGGGCAGGACGCATCTTTTGAGACAGTTTTCAGGTCGAATGGTAGAGCATAGCCACCAGGGAGAATATATCATTCATTTGCAACAACTGTCGTGGGTTTCTAGAGCTACATGTTGTCCATCTATCCGTGCATGTGTAGATCCATTCACATCTTCTGATCACGAGTATTTTATATTAGTTGCATTGTATTCCAGTGATGATCCATGCAATCTAGTTGATGATTAGTTCTCTGCTTTCAACATATCGACTGTATTTCCTTCTTTTTCCATATAATACATGCTATTCAGTTCTGTTGGTTCCTTATTTCACTTACATAATATATATTGCTCAAACCCTTATTTATATGACACACATGTGAAAATCACCAAGCATGTTAAACCGGTAACTAAAATGCATCAAGAAACCCCCACAATATCGGATCTGTGAGCCGAGACAATAGTTCAGCAGATTATATCTAGATCCATTGGATGAAGGATATTTCACTGGTATCAGAGACTTCTTCCTACTAGCTTGTGAAAAAGTGTTTATCATGACCCCATGATTCAGGGAACAGGTGCAGAATACCCAGAGAGCCGAGGACATATTGGGGATGCATACATTCAGTACTGTAGAGGACATAGTAGAGACAAAAGAGATATGAACACAATGGACTACACTCCCCTCCACACTCAGTCAGATACAAAGCCAAAGTTAGAGGACAAGGATCACATCAACTCTGACACAGAGGCAGACATAGAGAGGACTATGGCTGACAGACGTGAGACACCAGAGGGCATGGGGAAAGACCCTGACACATATTCTGACAGTACAGAGGTCATCTTGAATGACCTAGCTAAAGGCATCGGGATATGATGAACGCCATAAAACAAATGGCCATCAACACACAGATGATCCAAAAAAGTGTGAGCACTATGGGTGCCAATGCAGTTGGAGAACTGAGGTGGTACCAACGACTCGAATGGATCTCAGGGAGGAGCGAGTGGACATCCTTCACCTACCCCTGCCTATACATCGTCTGGGAGGATTCCCCGACCTTTATATCTGCAGTTCCAGGGGGGACAACCACTGGGACAAGCAGGACAGGCAGGAGGACAAACAAGACCGGGGCAGGCAGTGCAACAGGACCCATTCAGAGAGTATAGGAGAGATTATTTGGCATTAGGACCAGAGTTCCAGGAAGACATGAGTTTTCTAGATTATTGTTTGATCAGGTATCGGAACAGACCCCGGGAGGCATAGAAGGGAAATGCATAAACTCAAAACATGGATTTCATTAGGAAAGTGGGAAAGCTGAATATTCCTACTTTTGACAGGTCATCACGATGCTCAACTCAGGCATGGGTACAAAATCTTGACACATATTTCAAGCTCAACCCGATGACATAGTCAAATGTTATTAGCTTCGCCACCTTGCACTTGGATGGGGAGGCCCACGAGTCGTGGTATCATGGGTTGGTGACCTTGGGTCATGGCCACATTACCTCATATTTGGAGCTCACCAAGAGGTTGATGGAGAGGTTTGACAGGAGGGATCTAGAACTACATTTCATAGATCTTACACAGTTGAGACAAACAGGGTCAGTTGATGCTTTCATAATAGAGTTCCAACGGAAGGCAGTGGTCGTATTAGATATTTCAGAGCACAGATTGGTGATGTTGTTCACCAAGGCGTTGACAGAGCCATTCAGGGGTTGGGTTAAGGATTTCAAGCCTCACACCCTACAAGAGGCCATTGTGCGCACTAGAGATATGCGGGACTCAATGTTGAAACCCAAAACCTATTACCAAACACTTTGTACCACAGAGAGACAAGGATCAGAAAAATCCTCAGAGGGAATGGAAGGGCAAGCCCAAGCTAGATGATGACACCAGACGAAAGTGGATGAGGAAGAATATTTGCTTCTCTTGTAGAGACCCTTGGGTCCCAGGGCATCGATGCATGGGAAAGGGACAAATCCACTACATTGAGGTGGAATCAAGTAGTGAGGAGAAGGATCAGGGGATTGAGGCATAGGCAGACAACGATTCAGAGGATGAACCTACACATGATCCAGAGCGACATTCGAAGAAACCTCAAATATAGGCAGAGGCACAACCAAAGGAGACAACCTCGTAGAGAAGTGAAAGGGGGAACCATAGCAACCCTTTTTGGAGTACCCAGGTACAACACTCTCAAGCTCAAGGGCCTTATACAGGGGCAAGACATGACAACTCTAGTTGATGGTGGGGCCACCCATAATTTCATCGATGTGTCCTTAATAACCCGGAGGGGTTTACACACGGAGGAGTTTGAGAGGTTCACCATGCCAATGGAAGATGGATACACTATGACATGCTTGGACATGGTCCCACACCTAGAGGTCAAGCTAGGCAACTACACCCTGACATATACCTTTTATGTAGTTGACCTGTCAGATACAAATGCAGTGTTAGGGGTACAATGGTTATATTCATTGGGGGAGATTGGGTTCAACTATCATACGTTGACCATGAGCTTCAGAGATGCCAGTGGATCGAGAGTGGTATTGAGAGGTATGTCTACAAGAGCACCCAGGGCAGTATCAACGAAGAGGATGGAGCGGATCTTTCGTCTTGGTGATGTAACATATGCAACAATGTATGATTACCACCTGAAAGGACTAAGAGGACAAAAAGCATTACCATGCATAGATCATAAATCTTTTGAGTCAATATGAGCCAGTGTTTGGTCCGATAACACTAGGGAGACCACTAGACAGGGGGTTCGAGCATACTCTTGATTTGGAGGCAGGGGCTACACCAGTGATCATCACACCCTATAGACACCCCAAGAAATTCAAGGACGAGATCGAGAAAGCAATCAAGGAATTGCTTGCGATGGGGCACATCAAGCCCAACACAAGTCCTTTTGCTTCTTCAGTCATTTTGGTATTGAAGAAAGATGCCACATTGAGCATGTGCATTGACTACAAGTACCCCATTCCACGCATAGATGAGTTGATGGACAAGCTACATGGGGCAATTTTCTTCACCAAGATTGACCTGCAGTCAAGATATCATCAGATCAACATCAAAGAGCAGGACATAGAAAAGACAACATTCAAATGCCATTTTGGAAACTTCGAGTTTTTGGTCATGTCGTTTGGATTGACCAACGCACCGACCACCTTTCAGTCTTGCATGAATCACATCTTCAGGGGGCAGTTGAGGAAGTACCTTTCGGTATTCTTCGATGACATTTTGATTTACAGCAGGACATGGGATGACCATTTGGAGGAGGTCTTGGGCATTATGCAGGCACAATCATTATATGCCAAGGAGTCCAAGTGTGAGTTCGAAATGAGAGAACTATTGTACTTTGGGCATATCATCAATGAGCAAGGAGTACAGGTTCATTAGGAGAGGATTAGGGCCATTCTGGATTTGCCAACACCCAAGAACCTCACAGAGCTGAAGGGATTCTTTGGGTTATGCAGTTACTACATGCGATTTGTCAGGGGCTTTTCATAGTTGGGAGCATCGCTCAAAGATCTAACCAAGAAGTGTGCTTTTCATTGGACGAATGAGTCACAACAGAATTTTGAGAAAATAAAGGAGGTTATGAGCACATGCCCTGTTCTAGCCCCTCTGGATTTCTCTCGGTCGTTTGTCTTAGAGTGTGACACATAACGGGTGGGGATCAGAGCAGTTTTGATGCAAGGGGGACATCCCATTGTGTTCGAGAGCACGAAGCTCAACAAGTCGGAGAGACTCTATTCGATTTACGACAAGGAAATGCTAGCAATCATGCATGCCTTAACCAAATTTAGGCAGTATCTGGTGGGTAGCAGGTTTGTAGTGAAGACTGATCACAATAGTCTCAAGTATTTCCTGGATCAGAAAGACCTCAACAAGAGACAACAGAAGTGGGTTTCAAAGATCCAAGCCTTTGACTTTGACATTGAGTATGTTAAAGGAAAAAGGAATGTCGTAGAAGATGCCTTGTCCAGGAGGCCAGCAAGGTGTTCGATGATGGATATTTGCACAGACTGGAAGGCACATTTGTTGGAGTACTCCAAAAACAAGTTTTCTTGTGAGTTACTGGATGGACAAGTAGTTGATGATAGATATCGGGTGCTAAACGATGTCATTTTCTATAAGGACAGGATCTACTTGGTTCCAGAATCTACCTTAAAAGGGAAGGTTCTGAAGGTTTGTCATGATTCACCTACAACCGAGCATCAAGGATACTTCAAAACTTACCAGCAGATCATGGAGAGATTCTCATGGAAGGCTCTCAAGGATGATGTACTAAAACACATCCGGGAGTGCACGACTTGTCAACAGAACAAGTCTGAGCAGACACACCCCGTGGGGTTACTTCAACCTCTACCCATTCCAGAGCAGAAATTGGAGAACATTTCTATGGACTTCATTACAGGTCTTCCTCGAGTGCAGGGCAGGGACTGTATGTTTGTAGTGGTCGATAGGCTGACCAAATTTGCACACTTCTTTTCCATACCCACGAACTACAAGGCCATACAGGTAACGAAGCTATTTTTCAGAGAGGTTTTCTGGTTGAACAGTTTACCCGGGCAAATAGCTAGTGACAGAGATGGGTGCTTCATCAACGAGTTTTGGCAGGAGATCTTCATGTTGATGGGCACAGAGTTAGCCACGAGTACCAGCTACCACCCGCAGACAGATGTACAGACAAAGATTGTCAACAAATGGGTGGAGGGGTATCTAAGAAATTATGTGGGGGGGCAGCAGTGCACATGGGTGAGTATTGTTACAACACAACTTACCACATGTCTATCAAGATGTCTTCATTTAGAGCATTGTATGGATACAATGCACCCTCTTTGGTGGAGACTTTGTTTGGGGATAGCATGGTCCTAGGGGCCAAAGACCGGGTTGAGGAGAGTCAGAGGATTCTACGAGCAGTAAAGGAGAACTTATAGGCAGCTCAAAACCAGCAGAAGATCTATACTGACATGCAGAGGATAGAGCGCATTTTCGAGGTAGGGGACTTGGTTTTTCTTCGATTACAGCCATATAGACAGTCTTCCTTGAAAAGAAGTGGGGCAGAGAAGTTGAATCTTAAGTTCTATGGACCGTACAGAGTCAGCAGGAAGGTAGGCGAAGTGGCCTTTGAGCTAGAGTTGCCAGAGGGTAGCAAGATTCACAACGTGTTCCACATTTCTTGCCTTAAAAAGGTAGTGGGACAACAGGTTAGCATTTCAAAGGAGTTGCCACCTTTGGAAGAGGAGGGTCAATTGGAGCTAGAGCTGGAGGAGGTGCTAGAGCAAAGAGAGCGCAGATTGAGGAGCAAGGTCATGAAGAAGTGCTTGGTCAGATGGAGGGGACTTCTAGTGGAGGATGCCACATGGGAGGTAGAGCATATATTGTTGCACCCAAGATTGATGTTGCTTGAGGACAAGCAATCTCGATAAGGGAGGGTTGTGATGTCCCATTCCAAAAAATAGGCCAGCAGGGAGTGACTTAGTAGTCTATATGTTCCCATAGACTATAGTCAGGCACAAATAGGGAACAAAGGGAGAAATAAGGGTGAATAAATGGTTAAATGATGAATTAAGCCAAAAAGCATAGGAAAAGTCACTTAAGCCAAAGTCAACAAAGAAATAGGTGTTGAAGGGGGACTTAATTAATTAATCATTTGACTTAGGAGGAGAAGCGCCTAGCTTAAGTGATGTCAACAAAGAATTAGATCGAGGAAGGTATAAGAAGAGGAATTCGACTTGATTCCTCATTATGTTGTGATTTTGAGTTAAGAATAGGTTCCAGAGGAGGAAGTCGACCTCTTTGATGTTTTGTGGATTTCTGGAGGAAACCACCACCCAGATCGGTTTCGATGTTGGAAGACACACACTAGCCTATCGAAGATACCATCCAGGTATTTCACCGCGCCAAATCAGGAGTATTTAGACCCAGTTTAGTCAATGTACATTGCAGCCAGTGAGAGCACAGGGGTTTGAGAGACAATTTTGAGCAGTTGGTCGAGCTTAGGTCAAATCCAGCCAAATACTTCCGACCTAGTTGAGAGGGACACATGGCACTTCATTTGAGCTATCACTTTTCTAATTTTGATGGAGCAATCCACCAGGGCACACCAATTTTCCATTTAGGGCGCAGCTTCCAGAGAAGCAAATTTAGGGATCTAGAGAGTTCACCGGTCCAAAACCGAAGAAACCCTTCTAACCCAGTACATAGCATAGCAGGGTGCTCAGTTTGAGCCATACATTGCCAGATTCTGACAGTGGAATCACTGGAGCACATCAATTGTCCAAGAGAGGGGTGCAAACCCTCAAGGGGTCCCATTCGGGGTCCAGTTTGATTCGTAGTGGACCGATCTTCAGTCCGACAGTTACCAGGAGGAGTTGTAAGGGCAAGAGACATCTTTTGAAACAATTTTCAGGTCGATTGATTGAGCATAGCCACCAGGCCGAATATATCCTTATTTGCAGCAGTTCACGTGGGTTTCAACGGAAGCTGCATGTTACCGATCTATCTGTGCATGTGCAGATCCATTCACATCTTCTAATCACAGGTATTTTATATTAGTTGCATTGTATTCCAGTGATGATCCATGAGATGTCGTTGATGATTAGTTCTCTGCTTTCAGCATGTCAGTTGTATTTCCTGCTTTTTTCATATAATACATGCTATTGAGTTCTGTGGGTTCCTTATTTCTCTTACATCATATATACTGCTCAAACCTTTATTTGTATGACACACACATGTGAAAATCACCAAGCATGTTAAACCAGTAACTACAACGCATCCAGAAACCCCCAGAGTATCAGATCTGTGAGCCGAGACAGCAGTTCAACATATTTGAAATCCCCAGATTTCAAACTGCTCATACTATGGAAAAACAAAAGCATCAATATAAAGTGATTCCCTCCTACTAGGTTTTTGAATGCTAGAGCTAAGGCCAGGTTTAGGGTTTCAAAACCTTCTTGGAATCATCATGATGCTTCTGGAAGTATTTAGTGGATTCCCATACATTATGACCTCCACATGGGTGTATCATGGTGAGCTAAAGTGGCTGCCACTTGGACCTGCAGGGAACAATTGGACCATTACCTTGTTGGGGGCATACCTTTCGTATACAATCTCTATTTGATGAAAACAAACCACCATTGCAAAGCTATCAACCTGTAGAACGTGGTGAAGACCTCTAAGGCAACTTTTCTTGAGGTTATAAACAACAAAATTTCACTTCTTTGACCCCAAACTGGAATCAATTCTAATCTGGTTTTTAGGATCTGATCCATGGCAACCTGTCTAGGTCCCAATTCTTTCTTCCCCATTCCAGAACATCAATAAAGTCATATAGAAACTACACAAATCCATTTAATTAGGAAAATTCATTTAGGTACTAGCATATATAGATTTATAAACAAGCCCTTGGAACCATTGATAGGTATCTATATTTTTTGTAAGTAATGGCTCATTGTTAATGGAGTAAGATCAACCTTTGACTTATATGCCACAACAGAGGGGTATCTATTTAGTGAAAATCACCCAAGACTTGCTTCTAGCCTCGTCCATTAAGATATACTTCCTTGGAGAAACTGCCTACGCTTAGTGAACAATGGGATATCATAAGATAACATGTCATGGCCATATTAACATGGCAGATGTTCTTATGGGAATTGAACCTAGATCTCTGTGAAGAAAGATCACTTGATTAACCACTTGAACAAAACCAGCTTGACCTTATAACAGTTGAGAAAGAAAATCAATAAAAACTAGCACTTAAAATTTTATAACTCATTCAAATTGATATCCATGTCAGTTATCATGATTTCCCCGCTTCTTTTAATAAGAAGAAAGTAGATAAGTCTCAATCAGTAAGAAATCCAAATTGCTATTGCACTATAAAAATTCACTTTACATATTTAGTGGAAAATGCATAAATTCTGTTCCTAGCAGATGGTCAAATAAATTTTCCAAGAGAGTGCTTTTGCACAGCACTGTTCTTATTCTCCTTCAAAATTCAATGAATGAAAGTTTTATGGCTTTGATGCCAGACAACTACAATTATTTGTGAACAAATGGCATGAATGAAGTTAAATATTCCCTGCTCTGCTGCAACGATCTTTTACATGGAGATGCCTATGATTTATGTGGGAGATTGTGTCTTGCTCCAAACATTGAGGAGAATAAGTTCAAATCAACCCACAACTACAGGTACATAATGATGACTTGGAACAGAAAACTCAGTTTTGGCGATTGGCACAATTCTCACTTTTTACATCTGCAAGCATCACAACTTACAACGAGAGAAACCAAATGAACAACCTTGATTTGTTCCAAGTGGACTCACTTGAATTGAATTGCTGACTTCTGGCCTGCAGATATGATCCAGAGTCATACTATAAATGCCTACAAACATGTGAAACTATAGTCACAAACAATGTGTATCTAATCTACAATGCTCATAAGATCCAACTTCCCTATTAATGTCCAGGGCTGTCTTCCCACTCTTGCAAATAAGATTTTACTGAAGGATCATAATTTGCAGCTAGGCCAAGATAGTGCACCGCTTCAACTTTTTCGCCTTCTTGAAATAAAACACTGAAAGATAATTCTTTTTAATGCTATATAAAGATACAGTACAAATATATATATACAGCATAAACACATGAAAAAATAATAATAGCTATGCTTGATATAAGATGGTCATTATTTGCACACCTTGCTAACGTGACCAATCCTTGGTAATAACGTGCTTTAGACCAATGTTCTTTTGGCTCCTCAAAGGCCGCAAGTTTTCTTAAATAAGATATTGCTTCCAACTTCCTTCCCTGTAAATCAAGTTATATACTCCACAACTCATTTATAAAATCCAAAATTAAGCTTTAAAGGAATGGTACTTCATATGAAAACTATTACTTAGAAAACGATATCTGAGTTATCCTGTTTTTTTTGTTTCTCATGCACAATAAACAAATCAGAGCATTTTTTGACAATTGTGACATATCTAAAGTTTAAACAAGTCTCTAGTTTTAAGTAATCTGACCTATGCAAAATCTTGGAAATTTACCTAAAAACGATAGATTGTGATAGAACTCACTAAGGAAAAATGGCGTTAGACTCACTACACTCAGTAGCTCAATCATCCCAGTTACATCACTGAGTTTTAGACACTGGAATGTGGGATTGAACTTGGTCAAATGATTCAAGTAAAGAACTTCATAAGGATTTGGCATCCAAAACCTGACTGTCGGATTTTAAGTTTTGGATGCAGATGTCAAACATCTAAGGTAAGCCAATTTTTGCAACTTTGTTTTGGGGCAAAGCTGTAGAATTTGCACTCCTAAAACATATGCTGAATGTAGGTATCAAACATGGCTGACAAGGATTATGGGCTTTCATATAAAAAATCTAAAATCTTAAGAACAATTAACTCATCCCCTATGCATTCACTGCAAACCATTTCAACGGAAAAATCCTTGAAACTTAGAATGAAACAAATAAATTAACCTCAGGTAAAAAAAAGAACTACAAAACACATACAAGTGGAAAGTATTTTGCTCCTAGGAAATATTTTTGATACACACTTCTAAACTATGTAAAACAATTGCAAAACAATTACTCTTCAAAGTGCACTCACAAGATCACTTAGACAATAAATCCCTTATGAATTGCTATAATTTGCACTTGAAAAATGAAACAAGAACATGTAATCTTAGCAGGGACAATCATAGTAGATAAACTCATAATCAAGAGGGAAAGGATTATCCGTTGCCAGAATCATCTACCCAAGATGCCAATCTTGCTCCCAGTCCAGATTGGAATTGGGGATTTGGGGATCCATATCTGAATCTGCAGGAATCAGCGGATTTTGGATAGAATCCGTTTCCAGATCCTGGATCCATTTTCGGTTGTGCTGAATCCATTACCAGTAGATGGAAATTATTCTTGAAAATTGGGAACCGTTCTTGTTTGCTAAAAAAGGATGCCGTACATAAATAGAAAAAGAAAAAACAACACAGGCCCTACAGGATTCCTTAATGGCACAGGATTTTTTGGGAGGGAAATGAGGAGGAGGGGGGCACATGAGTTCCCCACACAACTTCAAAACCAAACAGAAACCCTGATTTCATCTTTGTTCACTTTCATTTGCAACTTTGAGAGCACTAGCAAGCTTTTGGAGAGAACAGTGAGAGCAGCAATTGGAAAGCATAGGAACACCAGCCTTTTGGAGAACACAGTCCCCATTTAGAGAGCGTGTTTGGAGAGCATAGTTCCCATTTGGCATACCAGCAGTCCAGCACTTTCATTGGGCGAGTTTGGACTCTGGAGTGCAAGATTAAAAGCAGATAGCTACAAAACTTTATTTTTTGGGAAGAAGACCCACATTTCTTTTTCATTTTCTTTCCCATTCCTTCTTACTTTTCTTCTATAATTTTCCAATTGCTGCATGTTCACCAGCTGGCCGTGTAATTTCAAGGTGGGAAAGTTGTGGATGAAGAAGGATGGTGAAGAAAATCAGCAGAAATATCATGTTGATTTCCTGCTACGGAAGCATGTGACAAAGATAGGGACACAACCTTTTACCTATGGATATGGATCCTTAACCAAAACACCAAATGAATGGAAACTGCAAGTAAAATTGCAACAAGTGCAACATGAATTATACAGGGTCCTATACTAGGGCTAATGCCCATTTTCATCCTATTCCCAACAAAGGAAGTGAGTTTTGTAGCATTGTCTCCCCAAGGGAAATGGCACAGTTTCAGAAGGAACACGATGAAGCACATTTGGCCAAGGAGGAAAGAAGGGGGAGAAAGTTCCTCTAATCATTGAAGAGGCCTGTAAGACATTGAACCTCGAACCCCTGGAAAAAATGTTTGACACTGGTCGTAGGGATATGACAAACAATAGAGTTGTCGAGACCGTATTTGCATGAGAAATACCCTTTAATGTAGTGTAGTCTATGTTGCTGCCTTATACACACCTTGGATAGCGTGGAAGAAATCTTCAATCCACCGGGTGTGTCCTTGGGGGCAAGTCTCGAGTCAAGGTGTTGTCACCTGATCCTCAACTCCTCTGTCTAGGCCAACTCCTAGCGAAGCCAAGGGGCTTAGTCCCTAAAAAATAACTAAGGCTAAGTAAGCTAAGTACCAAAAAAGGAAATCTAGGAAATATATGACACAATAAAGGAAATTGCTTGTGAGAGAGATAAAGTACTTCAACACAAATGATATAGACTTAAAGCAAATGTTGGTACTTGGAAGTAAATAATTATAATCAAAAGCAAAGTATAGACCAGTGCCAAAAGTAAATGTTGCTGCAAAATGTAAAATGATGTCGAGATGAAAATTTATTGCAATGCTCTTGCCAATTTTATTATTAAGATTAGTAGTTTAGTTCGTGGGTTTATTGTGAAGTGACTTATGTGAGTGCAAGTCCACTTATGGATGAAAGGTGTGTGCGATTGCAAAAAAGAGATCTAATCTAAGATTTGACCCTCTATAAGTTATTCCTTAATTGGGTACAAGGAACAACGCCGGAGGTCCAACACGGGGAGATCCTAGATCTCAAAGGTCCCGTCTGACTTCACACACAAGTTTGTTTGTAGGTTCCCAATTTAGCAATAACTACTATTGGATTGTCCTATTAAAACTAGATCCACACTGACCAGTCCCTATTCTATATGGAACCCACACCAAAGATCAAGCCAAGACTCGCAAAGGAAGGATCAAGAACATACTAGGGGAAGCTGAGGGGATGGTTTATTTGCCAACTTTGAAATTGTTGAAAGTAAATTGCAGAAATTAAAATCTAATCTAAGTTAAACTGGAAATCGAAATCTAATCTAATTGTTTTGCGGTGTTGTTATAAATTTTATGGTTTATTTTGTCTTTTTTAAGTAAGTAAAACGAAGAAAAAAACTAAAATGAGGCAAAATAGAGCAATCACAGAAAGGACATCGATCCCCCATGGGGGATTGAATACTGGGCACTAAGTAGCCCACTGATTTTATTAATTTGTTACAATCTCTTTTTTGGGGAAATGCTTGTGGTCCCTGTAACTATGGAGATCATGTCTCGAGGCCCACAGGTAGCAAACATGGAGTGTCGAGAGCTAGATTGACTAGCATAGCCCCGTAGAGCCCCTCCTATTCATTGATGCACCATCATATGTCACCAGCAACATCCATCACACCGGCCTGGCCCCAAAGGACAACAGGTCTTGCTTCATGAGGTAATAAGTCTGGTATCGTGGTAAGTGTCACCCTAATAATTGAAGCATTTGAACATGTTGCAAAGAATTCTTTCTTTATTACAGAACGTTTGCTTGGAAATTATACTCTACCTTATTTAACCTTGGTGGGTGTCATTTTGTCCTAGTAAGTTGGTCACCCATCAGGATGGGGTGTTACTGGGGGTTCCTTGAAGAGTCATCATCCATTCTCGATCATACTTATCACCTTCCATGCTCTTTCCATCCTGTTTCCTCATCTTTTGGGATGTTCGGGTGCACTGACCCAAGAAGGGATTGTACCTCATTTCATGGGAAGAAGGGGTTGAAGGCCCAGAGGGAATGTAGTTGGAAAAAGATAAAAACCAAAATTATAACCTTCTAGATGCTCGCCCAAAGAGGTCTTGAGAACAATGAAACGTTTTTCTTAAAAGAATTGAAGACCTGCAAAAGAAATTTCACATTATATAGATGTCCCACTTGTTGAGGTGTGTACACCAGTGTTGCCAGAAGCGGGAGCGAAGCGGGAGTGTTTTAGGAAGCGGGAGCGTCGGAAGCGAAGCGTCCGGGAAGCATCTGTTATATATACATATAATTTTATATATATATTGCATTTATATTCAAAAGAATATGTAGAAAGACAAATTAGTTGCAAAATATATGAAAACATGCATATTTGTACATCAATATAGATAGAAATGACATCCATACTACATAGTTCATCAATGATTAATCATTCGAGCATCAACCATCTAGATTCTAGCAATTACTAGATTCTAGAGTCCTCCATGTCATAATCATCAAGATTGGCATCACTACCACTGCTCCCTCCTCCATCCTCCTCCTCCTCCCCTATATCCAATGCAATTCGTGCATTTGTTGATGTGGAGAATGACCCCTCAAGAGGATCACCATCATCAAAAGTGACTGACTCTAGCACTAGTTCATTAAGATCCAAGTTGGCTAATGCCAACTCAACACTGTTGTTCAAACCCATTTCATCAAGAAACACATCCCACATATTTGTCTTTCCCTTCAACCACTCTTCTCTCTACCTGTATATAAGATGGTTGGTGTGCACATACACCACTAAGTCACCTGACACGACGACAAAGAGAAGAGTTTATACTTGAGTGAAGGGTACATTTTTGCTGGGGTCGTGACAAAAGAGTTGAACAATCAATGCCACCAACATCGAGGTACATAAAGGGATTGGTTCTCTTGATTAAATGTCAGTTCCATACCTTCATACATGATAGAATCCAGTGGAAACATTGCAATCTTGCCATTCTTGAAATCCTGAAAACTATTAAATCTGTTGAATTTTGAATGAGACTTAAAATTCTACTTTCTCCATATGAAGTCCAATGAGGTTGGAACCACTCTCAAACATCCTGAAACAATTAATGGTAATGTTAAAAATTTAAGTAAAAGGATGAAAATGAAAGATAAAGGAGAATGTCACTTTTACTTACTAGGGTGGGTGAAATGGAGGGGGTGGGGACCTCTTTAAATATCCCTAGTAAGGACAAATAACCGTCACCTACACACCCAAACACCTCATTCCCCCTTGGAAGCGTGTGGGCCTTCCTCGGAAGCGCCTGTGAAGCGCGCTTCGGAGGGGGACGCTTTGGAAATGGCAGGAATCGTGCTCAAGAGCCCCTAAGCGTGCTTCCAAAAATTGAGTCGCACTTCAGAGGGAGCTTTCGGTAACCCTGGTGTACACACATGCAGTGTCCCTTTCTTTCCATGCATATGGGACTCTATGTACCTCTAGCCTCAAGTGACATTGTGGTACTCCATTCAAGTCTTATGTTACCCAATTGTAGTATCCAATTGTTCTGGACTTCAATTAATTAATGGAAAATAAATGGGCTTGGAAAAAGGATGCATTGAAAATGAAGGTCCAGTACACCCTCTACAAAGGCACCCATAAATGAGACAATATGAACCCTTGTATTTCATGAACCCCATGCCCAAAGGTTTTACCCACTCCACCTCACACTTATACATGACTTAGATGGGTTTCTCTTGGAAAACACCCTTGACTTGAGGACTGACTAGCCCAATAGGATGCCTTGACAACCCTCCCACACCTAAATTCGACAAATTGTTTAACATCTTTGAGCATTTGTTTAGTTTGAAAAGGGGGGTTTGATGCACATGTTCAGGCGGTTTGATTATTAGATGTGGCTTACTTAGCATGAATCCTATGACTTATGGACCCTTGGAGGGAGTACCTATTTGTCTTTGCAGGACCTTTCCCGGTGGACAGGTATTCATGAGGACATGACTTGTTCAAACCTTCATGGGGGCTTTCGAGCCCGGGGATGGATGGAGAGACCCCACGTTTGGGGCAAGCTGGTGATCACTATTGCACAGGAGGTTGTTGCCTTTGGAGGCACTCTGGCAAGCCTAGATGGAGGGCTCCCACCTTCTCTCGCCTGGACGCCAGCCTTTGGAGGCTTGTACGTCACTTACTAGGCCTATGACTTCACCATGAAGAAGGCTAGGATTTGATCATATGGAAGGAGGTTATGGCACAGCGTTTTGGCACATGTGGCATGGTTACTGGCCTTTGGAGGCCCAACATTCCACTAAGAAACCTCAATGTCACCTTCTTGGAGCCTAACGTCACCCTAGAAGGGATGACGTGACGCAGGCGCATTAGGCAAGCATGGTAATGTGATGATTTGGTCACATGACATGTGGAAATTGTGAGCTGTCAAAAAAATGATTGAGCTTAGATATTTTGTGCAAGGAGTGGGTTCCTAAATCTTAGGAGCAGATAGAGTTCTTTTAAAAGTTGTTTTTGAATGATTAAACAAGTGTTTTTATTGTTGAGATAATCTAGGAGTAGATTTGATGACTTGAATCTCTGCTGGAGGAGATTGTGCTCGTGAAGTTGTTTTCTGTTGAGTAAATTTAGGAAAAAATGCTAAGTTTGGCTTCTTTATTCCCTCATTCGAGGAAGGGAAGGATGCCCTCTGTTTTGAAGGTATTCATTGAATGTTCATTGTGATGGGGGGACTGTGTGTGAAGAAAATAGAAGAAAGAGTTTCCATTTTTGGACAAAAAGAAAACTATATGTTCAGAACTTCCTCTATTATTCTCAAATCTGTGTGAATGAGATATGTTTTGTATGAATGAGGGTTCTTTGAGCAACCTAGGATTTCAATTTGGGTAAGAAAATAGCAAACGACTTGAAATCTGTTTGGTTTAACTGCACACAAATTGTAAGTCTGTCATTTGTATTGTGCTTTAAAGTTAAATCACGGTGTTGGGTTAATATAAAATGGTCTTTTGAAATCGTTAAAGAGTGAAGGAAATTTCATTTGAGTAATGAATAGAGAGCCACAATGCTCTTGCTGTAATTTCTTTCCAAGTTAAAATCTATAAAGAACAGAGTAGAGACCATCGACACTGTTGGGCAATTGCACTCGTGCCAGAATGAATTATCACCACTCTATATAATATTTGATGAGATCATAAAGTGCCGCCAAGCGATCCAAAGGAGGAATCGAGGGCGTTTATTGGTCCATAGCCAAAGAAACTCAGACAGAACGATTTCAGTGCTTAACCTACTGGAGCATTGTATTACTGTAACAAACTGGGGGCTAAAGAAATTCGTTTGCTGTAATCTTTAGGTTTGGTTGCAGAGGATTTATTGTTTGCAAAGGAGAAAACAAGCCCAGTCTGTTAGTTTAAAGCATTGGTAGTGACTGTAAAACGCATTTTTATTAATAACCCATAGTTTGAGAATTTTTGCAGCGTCCCTTTGAGGGGATTTCATTGATGTAGCTACGGAATTCGAAACTACAGAATTTTTATAACTATAGCAAGGAATCGACTGAATGTTGAAGCAAGGCTAACCAGTGACTCATTGAAGGTCTGTACCTGACTCTCTTCAGGCAATGCACCAATTTTGGTATCAGAGCCCATAAGATTGATTAATTTGAAATTTTCTTCCCAAACTTTTATACAGGATCTTATACAGTTAACTGAAAGAAGATGGCTTTTCGACCAAGAGGAGCAAGAGGAGGTCAGAGAGGAAGGCCTGTAGCTAATGCAGTGTTAATGGAAGAAATGAGGAGGCTACAAGCTCAGTTGGAAGCCATGGAGACTGGTAGGCAGCAAGATCCTGAGGTTGGGGACGTAAGTGAATCTGAAGAGGAAGCTGAGGAAGAAGTGAAGAAAACTGAGGTACTATGAGGCTGCCAAATCTTGTATGTCTTTGACCAGAATTTAGCTCTAAGTTTCAATCTCCAAATCTGTCCTTTGCTGTGTTTTAGGACAGCAAACAGTTTAGTAACTTTCTGCCCATAATTTTTATTGGTTAAGTGTTCTTTGAGGTGCCCTTGCAAGTGTTTTCGAACCGGTGGTTAGCACATGCAATATATCTCAAAACAAGTAACACTCCCCTAGATCTTTACAACACAACTAAGCTGATCTACACTCTAAGCATGCATGAAAATAGGACACAGGTATTTTTGGTCAACATGACCCTGGATAAAACCCCCCCGGGGAAAACCAGTGTGGAATGAAGTATATATAATGATGATCTCAAACAGTGAATACAACAAGGAATACAATACAAGAAAACTTGATATAATACCAAGCTCCTCTCAAGCTTGTAGCACAGGTTCCAAGATGAATGCCCCTAGGAAAGTGCGCCCCTCTCTCCTTGTTACTCTATCCACTGAACTAAAGCGCCCAAGCTCCTTTGTGGTCCAATGAAGAATCCCTTGCACACAAACCAACAGTTGTGTGCCTCCTCAAGCATGAACCAGACAGATCTGAGATCGGACAAGGCCTCCTAGTGCCTGCTAGATGTGCGCCCTCCTCCTAGTGTGCGCCCTCCTCCAAGCAAGACTGATCACCATAAATAAATGAGGGTCCAAGCTTCCCTAGCTCCTCCATGGATGGAGGCGCCCAAGCTTCCCTCTCTCAATGCTTCCATTCCCATCTCCATTGCTCCTCTCTAGCTCTCCTAGTGAACAAATGAGTGAATGAGCCTCCAAGGCACCTATGCACCCCTATTAAACCTCCGTGGATACCTAAGAAATGGATGGCTAGGATCTCCCCATGCCATCTCTAATCAAAGGTTGAGATCATCCCACAATAATCTCACTCACAAACCCACTTTGGGTTAAGTTCCCTAAGTTCACTTTATGTCTATTAATTCACCCACTTTGTGAATTAATTGTCACTTTTGGCTAAAAGTGACTAATTTTACTTTTTACTTAAAACTCCTAAGTGAAAGTGAAATTATACATAAAGTACAAGGTACAAAGGTACCAACATCTCCCTCTTGTGGTTAGAGGCTCAAAACCACAAGGGAACCACTTCCCGAGGTACACCAAAACTCAACACTCCCTCTTACTGAGGAAAGTGTTTCTCACCAATCAATCTCGTCCCCGCTGTGGACTTCCTTACCTCCTGGCAAGGCCTAGGTGAATATGGATGTACCCTCTCATCAAAGTGGCCTCTGTCTCTGATCTGGTCAACCTGTCGTGACACTGATATGCTCAACCTGCCCCGACACTGATTTGTTGACCTTCCTAATCTCTAGATAGAACTCTATCTCCACCTACCTGAGATCACCTAGATCTTGGCATCTCACCAAGATCCTCTCCTTGGTCTCTCACCAAGGTCTCTACTCATGGCATGCAAATGAGTCACATCTCTTGGCATTTCACCAAGAGTCTCTAGGTCTTGGCATCTCACCAAGATCCTCAACCTTGGTCTCTCACCAAGGTCCCTTCTCTTGGCATCTCACCAAGAGTCCCATCTCTTGGCATCTCACCAAGAGTGTCTGGATCTTGGCAACTCACCAAGATCCTCAACTTGGCCTCTCACCAAGTGACCTCCACCTGAAGTGGATCCTCAACCTGATTTGCTCCTCTCCATAGCCAAGTGAGGCTCAAGCCTCTGTGGTGCCCTTCTCCTCCTCCTCATCAATATTTGATGCTCTGAAGACCCTGCACCAACCCTCTATCTTGGTAACTCTAAAACTGAAGTTGTCTCGGGTGAACTAGTCACCCCTGAAGATGGTGTCCTCGAAAACTGAGTCTGAGCTCCCTCTGAATCAATACTCTAAGTCAATAGGTCCTCCTCAACTTTGTCTCCCCACCTACCGCTGGATGGTGTATCAACTGACAAACAACAACTCACAAAAGCACACTCCCTCTCAAATTGAGTAATGAATTCCTGCTCCTTTGTTGTCGTTGTCATACCATCGTGTTGTTGCTTCTTCGTCCTCTTGGGACACTGTCCAGCATAGTGCCCCATCTCACCACAAGCAAAGCATCTCACTTTTCTTATGTCCTTCTGCCCACTGCCACTCTCCTGTGGCTGGGTCCCTCCCTTGGGACCTTGTCTCGCACCCTCTCCGATCTTCTTCTTTCCCTTTGACCAAAGAGAAAGATCCTCATCCCACACATGCGTATGTTGCTCTCCTGAAGATCTAGAGTTGCATCTCATCTCCTCCTGTACAAAGTCGTCCCAAAGTCTCTCCCAAGTAGGCATGACCTCCAGGGCAACAATGCCTCGTACAAATGAACTCCAAGGTTTGGAAAAGTTGTTCAAAGTTTTCCTCACCATAAAGTCCGGATCTACAATCTCTCCGACCATTGCTAACTCATCTATGATCTGAGTGAATCTTCCTAGGTATGATGTGACCATCTCGAAATCAAGCATCTGAATGCTCCTGAGCTTGTCCTGCAGAACCATCTTCCAGTTCTGGTTTGGACTCTGGTAAAGCTTGCACAATGAGGCCCATATTTCAAAGGCATAATCTTTCCCAGTTAGATGGGGTATGATGTGGTCCCTCACCGCATCACAAATAGTCCTCTTCACCTTGGTGTTTTTCTTCCTGAAATCTGCATCCAACAATAGTGAAGGAGCAGGTGCAGGAGGAATCACCACTGGAGCTTGAACTATATCCCATAGTTCAAGATCCTCCAAGATGAATGTGATCCTGGTCTTCCAAGGGGACAAGTTGCTAGCTCCATCTAGCCTATTCTCTGCCCGCATTTGGGACACCGACATGGTTGTCCACTAAAGCTCACACCGATGCTCACATTGATGCTAAAACTGCAAAAGAACTCAGCCTCACCACTTGACACACAAGCGGAAGTAAGGTTGTCCAAATGTGTCCAAAAATAGTCCTACAAATAGTTCAACAAATCTGCCAACAAGCTGCCACAAACACTGCCAACTAGCTCTCCAAAAATTTGCCGACAAGCTCTCAAGAAGCTGCCCAAAAGATGCTATAAAAAATCAGCAAAACTTCGCCACCAAGGTTCTAATACCATGAAGAAAACTGAGGTACTATAAGGCTGCCAAATATGGTCTGTCTTTGACCAGAATTTAGCTCTAAGTTTCAATCTCCAAAGTGTCCTTTGTTGTGTTTTAGGACAGCAAACAGTTTAATAACTTTTTGCCCATAATTTTTATTGGTTAAGTGTTCTTTGAGGTGCATGTTGCCACCTTTATACACACTTGGGCTTGTTATCCCCTATCCTAGGGATAACTAAGGAGATTATGTCTCGAGGCCCACAAGTCCTAGACATGGAGTACCGAGATCCATATGACTTGAACTTGGCCATGGAGGGCCCATCTTTTCTTCAGCGCCTAATATCTATCAGCATCAGTAGCATCCATCCCATTGGCTTGGTTTTGAAGTAGCAGTGGGTCTTGCTCCATGAGGTAATGAATCCAGGTATCATGGTATGTGTCACTCTGATTCTCAAAACATTTGAATATGTGCATTGAATTCTCTTTTGTTTCATGACGTTTGCTTGGAAATTATTCTTTTTAACTTGTCCATACCTAGGGGGGGATGACAGACTGCCCTAGTAAGTTAGTTCCCGTAGGGATGAGTTGCCACTGGGTGGGTCTATGAAAGGTCTGTTGATCGCCTATTCAACTAGGGGGTCAACTCCATGTGCCATGAAGATATGCATCATCAGATGCTAGTATGTCGAAGACAGTTTGGTTCTACTGGGCAATTTATGCCTCCAACACAAATTTTTGTCAATGGAATTTCTGCACCCCTGCGTGGGTTAATAATGTAATAGGTCTGCATGGATCATAGTTAGGTCAACTACCTTGGGATGTTTTCATTGGGAGAGTTCCTTTCACCTAGGGTTTTTTATCCTCGGGTTATTAATTGGGCTTTTCAGCCTTATTAATTTCCCTTGAGTTTTTCCCTCACACCTGCAATAATTCCTCCAAAGTGGTGAAGGGCGTTCTAATAGTCTCATCCTCTGGTAGCTAGTGTTTAGGAATGATGTAAATGACCATGTAAGACATCTTAGAAAGTTTCACGGAATTCCGTCGAGTCTATATAGGTTTTTTTTAATTAATTTTCCTAAGGTTGGGATTTTAATTATTTAATTAATTAATTGTTTTTGAGCAATTATTGTAAAAAACTAGGTCCTTGGGCTTTTGCTAGGGGTATTTGTGCTCAAAAGAAAAGGAAAGGCACCCCCTACACCTTTGGACCAAGTTTCAGCTCAGTCGGACAACTTGTACTAGGTGTTTGTCCACCCGAAGTGTCAATCAGTCAAAACAACAATTTTTATTGCTAAGTATGACATTGCCAAAATGTAATTTTTGTAATTTTTGAGTTAATAAGGTAATGTTAAGATGGATAAAAGGCAAGAGGGATGATATCTAACCTACCCAACCACATCATAACCCTTTACATACCCCCTCACCTTCTCACCTGCTAAAACACCCACACCCCTAGGGGGATTTGCGCCCCCCCTCACACATAAACCTTAGGAAATGTCATTTAAACGACTTGTGGGCCCCTCCCATGAGTAGTGTGCCCTTCCTAGCCCACCACCTTATTCTTGCTTGGTCCCACACACTCCAACTCACTTTCCACATCATCAATCCTCACCCAAACCCTAAGTGGTGCGCCCCCCTCCTTGAGATTCTCTCCCTTCCTTGGTTTTTGACACTTGGATCTCATCCAAGAGGGGTGAGTTTGCCTCTCCAAGCATAAATAGAGCCTCTCCTCACTCATTTATTCACCAATCTTTGAGCTAGTGTTACTCTACTGAAATTTCTCCCCATCTCTCTTGCTCTTTGCCTCTTGCTTCCATCCCATTTGCCCTTGAGAGTCTTGGAGCAACTTGTTGCTACAACACTCTCCCATTGGATTAATAAAGCTTTGGAGGATTTTGAATCACCAAGAGTATTCTGGTTGCATTCTTTCATATGAGGTGATATTGTGGTTTTTGAGTTTATTGTGTAGTGTTGAGTAGATCTCTAGTAAAGTAGTTTACTTGGGTAGATTAGCAAAGAGTATTCTTGCTGGTTTATATATGTTGGATAGCTAGTTGTTTGAAGTATTTCAGATTGTTAGTTTATCTATACACATTATCTACTTCCATGCTTCACGATTTGTCTTGAGTTTTGCAGGTTTACCACAAGGGATTGTTGGGAAAGCCTCAAGAAGGAGTCTTCCCTCAAAGCCTTCTCAAACTCCTAGCTTTACTTAGTCCTATTTTTTGCTCACTTTCCATTTATATTTCAGTTTGATAACCATCTTAGATAGGTCATATAATTTCAATTTCACTTGGAGATTTTTATGTGAAAAAATTATGCTTAAAAACCAGAAATTTTTCTTAACATTTTTGTGTTGTGCAGCATTTCCAGCAAGCATTTGTTTGCTGGTTTTTGCAGATTCTTACCAGGAACAAGGGGATATGCTGCCCAAATTCACTCTCACAACACCCCCAAAGAGCCTCCACTAGTTGGATAACGAATCTCTTCTTCTATCTATTCATTTCTAGCATTGTAGCAAGCCCACGGGAAGTTCCCTTGAGGCTTGCATTCTCTTGTTGTATTTCAACCATTGTATTTTTATTTTTTCAAGACTAGTTAGTTGCCTACACCTTGGGAGAGTGATTGGCTCAACCAACCCCCAAAAATCGTTGGGCTAGGGCATAGATTTATTTCAGTTGTCATTAGGACAAGGTTTTGTGGCTAGTTTGTTCTAATAATCATTGTGTGGTTTTTCTTTCCAACCCTCTTTGGCGCAACATTGGTAGGCTTGCCTCCACCTTGTGCCATTGTGAGTGGTTTGCAATTCATTTCAAGTTTTGATTAATTAAGTTGCCTACACCTTGGGAGAGACGTCCCCATATCGTATGGCTAGGATGGTAACAATGTGTTGATGTTTACAGTTGTTTACATGGTTAAAATCTTCTAGAATAGACATCTCACATATACTCATCTTAGTTCAAGCCCTCAAGGCATATCTCCATTTACATGCTCTAGTTTTCTTTGAAGCAAGTATTTCAAATCTTTAACATGCTATCTTAAATGGGATAAATCACATGGTTAAATGGTTGTGGTCTAAACAATTTTCATTTTCATTTGACAAGTTGTTCTCGTCTTTCATTTACAGCTTTTTCTTCAAGTTTTTTACATGCAAATGGTTGAGTAAATGATGATGGAATAGCTCATGTATTTCAGCTTTTCTTTACAAGTTTAGAGGTGTTCATATGCTGCAATTTCATAATTTGTAACACATTCACAACAATCATTTTAAGTTTCGGTTTTGGGCAATGTTCACTATTTTTGGGCATCTAAAACACTCATTACACATCTTAAGACTTAGTCCTAAGTCATAATAACATATTAGACCAACTAGGACACCTTAATACCACCATCTTCACCATCTAAAACGGGGTTTGAGGAAAACAACGGAAGGTGTAGGCCGGGTACGGTCTCACAGCGCACAAGATGCGTCATTTCCGGGAAGTACTCGGATCTTAGGGATGACTGAGAAAGCTAGGCTGGGCCTTGTTGCCTTACTATCTTGAGCATCCAGCAGCCATTTGGCAATAGGAGGAGGAGGATTAAGGTTTGACACTTAGTTAGGAGGGCAATTAAAATCTGCAAATCTTTAAGCAACTCTTAACCACTCAGTCTTCTAGGCAATCTTCTTTTGAGACATATTTTATGGTTGTTTAGAACTCTAGCTTGCAAGCACGTACATCTTTTATCTTTCATGCAAGTCTATGGTTTAATTTTCTAAGTGTTAAGTCTTTCAAACTATGTTGAGCATTTATCTTTCAAGTATTTCATATCTTTCAATTCATGCTCTTTATGGTGTGATCCCTCAAGAGATAGCGCATCCCACTTTGAGGCATCTTCTTGTTGGATCTTGAGTGCTTTAGTGGTTGCCATTGAAAAGCAGTCCAATTCTTATTGGGGCATGCTTGGCCTTATGTGAATGATCTTAACATTTTGAAATATCTTTTAATTCTCACACTCTAAGGCACTTGTTAATATTGTTCATTTGTATCTTGTGTATCTTATCCATCTTGTATAATTGTTGTAATATCTCTCATTCATTATTGTAAGTACTTGTATCTCTTTGTTGTGAAGTAGTTGTAATTTTGTGATCATTGTAATCTTTTGTAATCAACCTCCTTGAACATAGTTGACCCCTTTGCCCAATCTTTAGGCACTAGTCTTAGTTGATTTAGGGAAGGGTTTGCTTAACATAAGTAATTTTGCACTTTGCATTTGTTGCCTTTGCATCATAGGTTAGTTTTCCCCTAAACCTTTAACAAATTAAAACCAACTCCTAGAACATAAACGTTAAATCATATCCAGTAACAAGGGTTTACCCCCCTTGACTTCCCTCGGAGTAAGCCTAGAAGGAAGAGGTTCCAGTCAAGGTGACAATGTGGATTGTGAACCTAGGCATTGTGCCTCCAAGGACACACTAAGTGAGCTGGACTTTGCTCACGTTTGCAAGTGTGTATTAGGACGACAACAAGGTCATTGTCCATTCCTTCAATACTTACCACTTTTCATCATTATCCCTCTCATCTATCCCCTACATTGGTTTGGGCATTGGGTTTGCCAAGCTAGTAAGGGTTGTACCTGTTGATGATTACAGTTGCATGAGACATCCTTCAGCACACAAACCTGAGAGAGAGCCCCTGAGATGGGTGTGTGGTTCCTATCTGAGACAGAGCTGGAACGTAGAGAAGGCCTCCTCCTTATAGAGAGTTGAGAAGAAATCCAGATGATTCTCCTGTGTAACGCAATGAGAAAGGAGATCTGTTGGGTTGGACGTGCATGTGGCTGAGCATAAGGTGAACGTGTGAATTCCCATGAGCTAGGTGCATCGTTATGAGACAGAGATGAAGACGATGTATTAGCCTTCTCTGAGCAGGGAGTTGAGATGATGAAATCCAGATGACTCTCCTGTGTAATGTAGTGGGAAAGAAGATCTATTGAGTGGACGTGCATGTGGACGAGCACATGTGAACGTGATCCTAGTGGTTGAGCACTAGTGAGTGTGGTTCTCCTGTGAGACGCGGTGAGATAGAGATATGGACATCCCTATGGATGTGCCCCTAGTGGTTGAGCACTAATGGGTGTATGAGATCCCTTGCTATATTTTTTCAAGAGTCAGACCTACCTGTAACCCTAATTGTAATGTAAAGGGTACAGGTCGACCCCACCTTAATGTAAATGATAATTAATGTAAAAGATAATTAATCTGGTTATTATTAATTATATTGTGAGTTAGAGAGGTCGGCCCTGTTGTGCCAATAGACACTTATGTTGATAGGTCAAGTCTAATATAAGTAAAGGTAAATTCCCCATTGAGGAATCATATCTTTTGTTTGAGTTTGGAAATTTCAGCAAGTACATCTTCTTGGGAAAAGTGCACACCTCTCTTGGGCGCTAGTCTTCTAGGATTTGCAAGAACCCTTTTGTGTGCTAGGTTTTCTTGGTGGTGGAGGCTTTTCTCTTGAAGAATATAGCAAAGGATTGGTTGGGTTTTCTTCCCTTATTGAGAAGGGTTTCCCAAGATAATTCTTGTGTACTTGTGCATAGTGTTTCTTCTTGTGATCTTGGTTGCTGCAACAAAATTGTTTATGGTTTAAGTTAAATGCTAAAATGGAATGAACTTCATGCTTAAACCTTGCCTATTGAAAAATCAACATGGGATCAGAGCATAGGTCTTGAAGAACCCATTGCACAAAACAATTTTCAGCCATCCTCTCTCTCCTGCAGAAACCGTACGACCCTCCTAGGGTTTCCAGAAATTCCGTACGACCCACCTTTCTGGAAGGTTTCAGCACTTGGCACTTGGACGTTGGGGCTAAAAAGAGCATAGATGTGTATGGCCTCCTTCAGTGCACCTCCAGCAAGTCTCAAACTGCAATTCCTTGCATTTTGAATTTTTGGCGCTAGGGTTTCGCAAATTTCTGCAGAAATTTTCAGAATTGGGTTTCTGAAACTCTTTGAAGGAGCTATTCAACTCACCAGTGTTATCCTATCCTTCAAAGGCTTATTGTTGGCAATCATAAGTCCAAAAAAACCTAAAAGTGCTAGCCTAGCCTAGCCATTAGGTTTTCTAGCGTAGTTGACAAGGGTTTGTGAAGAATCCAAAATCAAAATGAGCAAAATCATGATGGGAGACAAGCTTGATGGTTGAAGCAAACTCAGTTCTAGGAAGAAAAGTTCTCAAGGAGATAAAGACATCAACATCTCAGCACTCTCAGGTATGGTCCCTATCAATCACAATACTTGGTTAATTGATAGTGGTGCCTGCAGGCACATGACCCGTCTCAGAGATCACCTAACAAATTTTGTTGAGAAAGAGACACATCTACATGTTGTCCTTGCAGATGATGCTAGATATAATGTGAGTGGGGTTGGAACTTCTACCTTCCAACTAGATTCAGATATGCAGCTTCAATTAAAAGAAGTACTATATGTACCCGAAATGAAGAGGAACCTTGTCTCCATTTCTGCCTTGGAAGACAAAGGCTACAAGGTTACTTTCTCAGAAGGAAGAGTTCTTGCATGGCACAAAGACTCTCATATAAATTCTTCCAAGGTAATTGGTGTCTGAGAAAACAGCTTGTACAAATTAACCATCAAACCAGTCCAGGCCCTGCTACATGACACTATCAACTTGAGTGAGCTATGGCATAGAAGACTTGCTCACATTCATTATAGAGCTCTCCTAGCTCTAGGGAAAATGGTAACAGGTCTACCAGAAATACAGATTCAGCATAAAGGTGTTTGCAAAGGTTGTGCTCTTGGAAAGAATGTTAAAGGATCCTTCTCAAGCAGTGACAATAGATCCAAGGAAATCTTGGACTTGATACATTCATATGTGTGTGGGCCAATGATTGTTGCATCTCTGAATGGGTACTTATACTATGTATTCCTCATAGATGATCACTCCTGAAAAACTTGGATTTACTTTCTGAAGAACAAGGATGGAGTCCTTGCAAAATTTCAAGAATTCAAAGCTCGGGTTGAGAACCAGACTGGAAGAAAAATCAAAGTATTAAGAACAGATAATGGAGGAGAATACACCTCCAAAGATTTCAGCAGTTTTTGTATTGAAGCAGGGATCAAGAGGGAGTTCACAGTTATTTACAACCCTCAACAAAATGGGGTTGCAGAAAGGAAAAACAGAGCGATCATCGAGGCCACCAAAGCAATGATACATGATTAGAGTCTACCTATGACTCTATGGGCAGAAGCATGTATGACAACAGTGTATGTTCAAAACATAAGTTGTCATCATATCTTGAAGAACATTACTCCAGAAGAAGCCTTCAGCAGGGTGAAGCCTGAGATTGGACACTTCAGAATATTTGGGTGTCCAGTATATTTTCATGTACCTAAAGTGAAGAGATCCAAGCTAGAACCTTCAGGGAGAAAAGGGCACATTTGTAGGATACGATGAATCCTCAAAGTCATATCGAATCTACATTCCTAGTCAAAGACAAATTGAAATAAGCAGAGATGTTACCTTTGAAGAAGAAGTAGCCTTCCAAAGATCTAGAGAAGCTCAGATGGAAAATGATAGTGAGACAATGCCTTCTCCCACTTAAACAGTTCAGAGGGAGACAAACATTATTCCAGTTGATCCAGTAGCTCCAGTTGATCCAGTTGTTCCAGCCGATCCAGTTGCTCCAAGTGACATACCCAAAGATTGTAGTCCCACATCTCATTTGCTTTATCTATTGTTGGATCCTCGCAGTAATGGCTCAACAATCGCAAGTTGTAATGCACATAGACCAAGTTCTCTGCTCACTGTACATTCAACCTGTTCCTTCTGACATTGTGGATGAAACTGTATGTGCTCCAACACCTCTCTGCTGAAGAAGTGTATATAAGACGGTTGGTGTGCACATACACAACTAAGTCACTTGACACGACGACAAAAAGAAGAGTTTATACTTGAGTGAAGGGTACATTTTTACTGGGGTCGTGACAAAAGAGTTGAACAATCAATGCCACCGACATCGAGTTACATAAAGGGATTGGTTCTCTTGATTAAATGACAGTTCCATACCCTCATACATGATAGAATCCAGTGGAAGCATTGCAATCTTGCCATTCTTGAAATCCTAAAAACTGTTAAGTCTGCTGAATTTTGAATGAGACCTAAAATTCTACTTTCTCCATATGAAATCCAATGAGGTTGGAACCACTCTCAAACATCCTGAAACAATTAATGGTAATGTTAAAAATTTAAGTAAAATGATGAAAATGAAAGATAAAGGAGAATGTCACTTTTACTTTAAGAATTTAACATTACCATTCATTACTAGGGTGGGTGAAATGGAGGGGGTGCGGGACTCTTTAATTAGCCCTAGGGCCCACGCACAAAGCTAAAAAAATTAAAAAAAAAATTAAAAAAAACCCAAAAAATTGACTTTTTCGGGCTCATTTTCAGGAAATTGAGGAAGAAGTTTATATCGAGCAACCAGAAGGATTCGTTATACACAACGAAAGATCTCATGTGCGCAGGTTGAAGAAAGCCCTATATGGTCTAAAGCAAGCACCACGTGCTTGGTACGAGAAAATGGACAGATTTTTGATGAGTTTGGGCTTCAACAAAAGTGTTGTTGATCCAAACTTATATTATCACATTGATGGCAATGAGTGTTTGATTTTGGTCCTATATGTGAACGGCCTTTTCCTCACCTGTTCAGAGAGACTCATTGCTGAATGCAAATGAGCATTCACTGCTAAAATTGAAATGAAGGATTTGGGCTTGATGCACTACTTCTTGGGACTAGAAGTATGGCAGAGAACATATGAGATTTTCTCGAGTCAAAGAAAATATACTGTGGAGATATTGAAAAAGTCCAGTATGACAGAATGCAAATCCATGCCCACTCTAATGGTGATGGATTTGAAGAAGATGAGTGATATTGATTCAGGAAAGGTAGATCCACACTTATACAAACAATTGATTGGATCACTGATATATTTGGTTAACACCAAACTGGACATATGCTATGTAGTGAATGTGCTTAGCCAGTTTATGAGCCAACCGAGACAAACACACTAGATAGTTGCAAAACATGTATTGAGATACTTACGAGGCACAGTTGGTTATGGCCTAAGATATGCCTCCAGTGTAGACTTGAGTCTGCAAGGATATGCCGATGCAGATTGGGCAGGGAGCGCAGTGGACGAAAAAAGCACATTCGGTTGTTGCTTCACCTTAGGGTCTGCCATGGTTTCCTATTGTAGAAGAAAACAGAGCTCTGTAGCATTGAGCACCGTAGAGGCAAAGTACATTGCATTGAGTGTAGCAGTCCGCGAAACGGTGTCACTTCACAAACTTCTAACTAACTTATTCGATCATGAGATGGATCCTACTACTATTCATTGTGATAACCAGAGTTGTGTGAAACTCTTTGAGAACCCTATGTTTCATGACAGATCGAAACACATCGTGATAAAGTATCACTATATCAGAGACATGGAGCAGAGGAAGACAATACACGTGCAGTATCTTCCTATTCATGAGCAGATCGCAGAAATCTTCACCAAACCACTTGCCAAGACAAAGTTCGAGTATTTCCATGAGAGACTTGGCCTGGTGGAGAATGCCTCCCTAGCTAAGAGGGAGTGTTGATGATTACAATTGCGTGAGACATCCTCCAGGACACAAACCTGAGAGAGAGCCCCTGAGATGGGTGTCTGGTTCCTATCTGAGACAGAGCTGGAACGTAGAGAAGGCCTCCCCCTTACAGAGAGTTGAGAAGAACTCCAGATGATTCTCCTGTGTAACGCAGTGAGAAAGGAGATATGCTGAGTTGGACGTGCCTGTGGCTAAGCACAAGGTGAACGTGTGAATTCCCATGAGTTGGGTGCATCATTATGAGACAGAGATGAAGACAATGTATTAGCCTCCTCTGAGCAGAGAGTTGAGATGATGAACTCCATATGACTCTCTTGTGTAATGCAGTGGGAAAGAAGATCTGTTGAGTGGACGTGCTTGTGGACGAGCACATGTGAACGTGATCCTAGTGGTTGAGCACTAGTGAGTGTGGTTCTCCTATGAGACACAGTGAGATAGAGATATGGACATCCCTATGGATGTGCCCCTAGTGGTTGAGCACTAGTGGGTGTATGAGATCCCATGCTATATTGTTCAAGAGTCAGACCTACCTGTGACCCAAATTGTAATGTAAAGGGTACAGGTCGGCCCCACCTTAATGTAATTGATAATTAATGTAAAAAATAATTAATCTAGTTATTATTAATTATATTGTGAGTTAGAGAGGTTGGCCATGTTGTGCCAATAGACAATTATGTTGACAGGTCAAGTCTAATATAAGTAAAGGTAAATTCCCCATTGAGGAATCATATCTTTTGTGTGAGTTTGGAAATTTCAGCAAGTACATCTTCTTGGGAAAAGTGTGCACCTCTCTTGGGCGCTAGTCTTCTAGGGTTTGCAAGCACCCTTTTGTATGCTAGGTTTTCCTGGTGGTAGAGGTCTTTCTCTTCAAGAATATAGCAAAGGATTGGTTGGGTTTTGTTTCCTTGTTGAGAAGGGTTTCCCTGGATACTTCTTGTGTACTTGTGCATGGTGTTTCTTCTTGTGATCTTGGTTGCTGCAACAAAATTGTTTATGATTTAAGTTAAATGCTAAAATGGAATGAACTTCATGCTTAAACCTTGCCTATTGAAAAATCATCAGTACCTTGCCTTGTGGGAAGAAGGGGCTAAAGGGGGGTAAAAGTAGCTGGCAAAAGTTAAAAGCCAAGATGAAACCTTGAGATGCTTCGCCCAGGGATTCCCGAGAAAGTAATAAAAGGCTTCTCAACAAGAAAATGGGGACCCGTAAAGTAAAATAAAACTCAAGGCCTAGTTTGTGGATAGGAGGTTTCATCATGAGCTGACCTATTAGGTCCATGGGCATGAGAGGGTATGACACTACTATTCATCTGGTCACTAAGCCAAGGTAGTGGCTCTTGGTGGCATAGCCAAGAGAAAGGGGGTCTCATCACGAGGCAGCCTTCTCATTTCCGTGAAATGTCTGTGGGTAACGCTGTCACCACTAGTCACGACACCAGGACAATGTCCTCCAACTATTCTCTTGAAAAGAAAAAGAAATAAGACAAAGAATAAAAGGCATTGAATGGGCTAGGAAACAATGGCATCCCTGACAAGGTGCAACTCACCCTCTACAAGGGCACCCACAAGTAAGACCTACATTTCCCTGTCATCACTGCACTCCTTGCCCAAAGATTCCCTACACCATCTCATACATTTACATGACCTAGATTGGTCTTCACCTGGGAAACACCCCACACCTGAAGAGGATTAGCCCAATAGGACATCCTGAGACCCTCTCCAAACCTGGCTTGTTAAATAGCATAATGTCTTGGAGCATTTGTCTGGGTAAAAGGGGTTTTGATGCACATGTTTGGGTAACTTGATCATTAGATGTGACTGACATTGCTATGATCCCTGTGACTTATGAGCCCATGGGGGGCGTACTTGTTGTTGTTGCAGGACCATGACCGACGGACAGGCACATATGGGGAGATGATTAGTTCGGACCTCCATGGGGCTAAAAGCCCACCAGATGAATGTTGTGACCCCAGCCAAGGGTAGAGGGATACCAAAGGCTTGCACCAGAGAAAAAGGAGGATGTTCCACCAGAGACACTTTGGCAGGCCTAGAACTAGGGGGGTCTTGTTGATGAATGCATCTATAGGAGACATCCTCCACCTTACAAACTTGTGAGATGTGGAATATAACATCTATTTGAAGTCTAACTCTCAACTTACAAACCTAAGAGAAAGCCCCTAAGAAGGGTTCGTGGTTCCAACCTGGTACAGGGCTAGGAATGTAGAAATGGCCTCCTCCATGACGTGAGAGAGAAGAACTCCAGATGATCATCCGGTGGAAAAACAATCTATTGAGTTAGGATGTGCCTGTGGCTGAGCACAAGGTGAACGTGGGAAATCCCAAAAGAGTTGGGCACATCATCATGTGAACAAGAAATGAAGATGATGTGATCGCCTCCTCTGAGCAACAGAGTTGACGAGAAGACTCCAGATGATTCTCCTGTTGGTCGCAGTGGGAAAGCAGATTTGTAGAGTGGACGTGCCTGTGGACGAGCACAGGTGAACGTGTGAAGATTTGGTTCATCTGTGTAATGCAGTGAACCAAAGCTATGGCATCCCTATGGATGTGCCCCTAGTGGATGAGCACTAGTGGGTGTATCAGATCCTTTGCTATATATTGTTCAAGAGTCAGACCTACCTGTAACCCTAGTTATTGTGTAAAGTGTACAGGTTGGCCTCATGTTAATATGATTAATATAAAGAAGATAATTAATAATGTGAATATTAATTATAATAATAAATATAATGATAAAGTATATTTGACAGTTGACTTAGAGAGGTCGGCCCTATTGTGCCAATAGACGCCCTTGTTAATTGGTCAAAGTCTAATATAAGTAGGAGATGATTCTCCATTGTAGAATCATATCCTTCTCATATGTTTTGGAAATTTCAGCAAGTACTTCTCTTTGGCAAAGGTGTGCACCTCTCTTGGGCGCTAGTCTTCTAGGGCTTAAGCACCCTCTTGTGTGCTAAGTCATTCTTGGTGGTGAAAGGTCTTTCTCTTGAAGAACATAGCAAAGGATTTGGCTGGGTTGTTCTCCCTTGTTTGAGAAGGGTTTCCCAGGATATATCTTGTGTTCTTGTGCATGGTGTTTCTTCTTGTGATCTTGGTTGCTGCAACATTCTTGTTTATGGTTAAGACATGATGAAATTAAATGAACTACATGCTTAACCTAGCTTATGAAAAATCAACATGGTATCAGAGGATAGGTCTTGAAGATCCCATTGCACAAGACTTCTCCAAATCCTCTACTCTCTCATTTGCAGAAACTGTACGACCCTCCTAGGGTTTCCAGAAAATCTGTACGGCCTCCTTTTTCAGAGAAGTTTCACCACTCAAACTTGGACGCTTGGGCTGAAAAATACTTAGAAGGGTACGACCTCCTTCAGCGTACCTCTAGCAAGTCTAGGAACAAAATTCCGAGCATTTTTCAAAATTTTGACCCTAAGGGTTTCTAGGGTTTCGTCAAAGTTCTGCAGAAAAATTCTGAATCATATTTCTAAGAATTTCTTGGAGAAGCTATCATATTTAAAGGCTTATTGTTGGCAGTCATAAGCCCAACAAAACCTAAAAGTGCTAGCCTAGCCTAGCCATTAGGTTTTCTAGCCTAGGGTTTGTGAAGATGAGCGATTTCATGATGGGAAGCAAGCTCAACACGAGACTCCAAAGCAATGAAGACATCAACATCTCAACACTCTCAGGTATGGTCCCTTTCAACGAAAATACTTGGCTAATTGACAGTGGTGCCTCTAGGCACATGACCGTTATTAAAAATCATTTAACACACTTCATCGAAAAGGAGACACATCTACACGTCCTTGGAGATGATGCTAGATATAGTGTGAGAGGAGTTGGAACCTCCACCTTCCAACTAGATTCAGATATGCAGCTCAAATTGGAAGAGGTTCTATATGTACCAGGAATGAAGAGAAACCTTGTCTCTATTTCAGCACTTGAAGACAAAGTTTACAAAATTACCTTCTTAGAAGGAAGAGTCCTTGCATGGCACAAAGACTCTCATATCAGCTCTTCCAAGGAAATCGGCGTCAAAGATAACAGCTTATACAAGTTGACCATCAAACCAGTTCAAGCCTTACTACATGACACTATCAATCTAAGTGAGTTGTGGCATAGAAGGCTTGCTCACATTCATTATAGAGCTCTTCCAGCTCTAAGGAAAATGGTAACAGGTCTACCAGAGATCCAGATCCAGCATGAAGGCATTTGCAAAGGTTGTGCCCTTGGTAAAAATGTTAAAGGATCCTTTTCCTAGCAATGACAACAGATCCAAGGAAATCTTGGACTTGATCCATTCAGACGTATGTGGGCCAATGACTGTTGCATCCTTAAATGGGTACTTGTACTATGTACTATTCATAGATGACCACTCCAGGAAAACCAGGATCTACTTTCTGAAGAACAAGGATGGAGTCCTTACCAAATTCCAAGAATTCAAAGCTCGAGTTGAAAACTTGACCGGAAGAAAAATCAAAGTATTGAGATCAGACAATCGAGAAGAATACACCTCAAAAGTGTTGAAATAATGTAACTGCAAAGTGTATTCTTATTATTATTTGATATATTATTCATTGGATCAATCCCCATTGTGGATTGATCATGTCG
>ML827515.1:97394-119939 GCA_009831015.1 Picea engelmannii | reverse complement strand
TAATCCCTAAATAGTGGCTCATTACCCCTTAATTAGGGAATATTAGATTAGTAATGTTATTTTATTTATGTTGGATTTATTCCATTAGTTGTAATTATACCTCCTAGTCTTCTATATATACCAAGGAGACATTTTCATTTTGAATTATCTGGGAATTGTACATTTATGTGGGCATAAGGAGGTTTCCCCCTCGAAGAGGCTTCTTATCTGAAGTTCTCTCTTTTTCAAGGCGTTGAGTACTTATTCTGAGGTTTTTCTATGATATATTGATATTTGGTTCTTAACAAATATAATATGTAGAACACAATTATTGAGCAAGCAATAGTAGAACAACAATGATATATCCAGAAAAATATCATAATAATACCAAAACAACAACAGAAAGAACACCTTTATTAATGATAGAAATGTTCACTTGCCTCTTCAAGGGGACAACCTCCAGTAGAGCAGAGCTCTATTACAATAATATCCAAGACAAAATCCACCCATGCTTCCTACACTTATTTATATTAATTCTACCTTCTAAGGAAACTTCTAGAGGAAGATCTTTCTAGAAGCGGGAGATTCTATTAGGTCTTCTTACATTGACTTATTCTCATTTATTTATGAGGTCATATTAACTAATGTCCACCTTTATTACATAGAAAACATATCCTGCTAACTAATAACCCATGGAGAGGGGTTAGGATCAGATACTAACATTCCATCGCCCCTCAAAATAAACCTTGTCCTTAGGGCTACAGGTGCAAAAACTGCTGAACTATGGCTATTGGTTCCCAGGTCGCATCTTCTGGTGATGTATCCTTCCATTTGATCAACACTTCCTTGATGGTTTGGACACACAACTGAAGTTCCTGGTTGTTGATGACTAATTCGGGTTGGAGCCATAAGAATATCTCTTCATCTAATTCTGACAGGATGGTTTGAACTCGACAATTCAGTCCCACCACTTTCTTCAGACATGAAACATGAAACATTGGATGGATTTTGGAAGAATCCAGAAAAGCCAATTTGTAAGATACTGAGCCAATACACTTGATTATCTAGTAGGGACCATAAAACTTGGGTGCCAGCTTATGATGTCCTTGAGATTTGAGAGATATTTTCTTGTAAGTTTGTAGCCATATAAACACCTGATCCCATTACTGAAAAACCATTTCAGAATGATGTTGGTCATCCCATTGCTTCATGCGATTTTGGACCATGTGGATATTATCCTTCATAGCTGCAATGGTGGTTAGTGACTATCAGAGGTTGTTAGGCATACACTGCTTCATATGGGGTCATTTTAGTGGTTGTGTGATATGAAGTATTGTACCACCATTCTGCCAAGGGAAGCCATTACACCCACTAGTGTTTTTTTTTCTGAAGCAAAACACCGTAAGTAGGTTTCCAAACATTTTTTGACCACTTTTTCTACATGAAGAAGGTGGCCATCCCAAGTGTGGCTGTAAATGAGGATGCCATCAAATAAGACCACGACAAACTGTCGAAGGTAAGGTTTCAATAGTTTATTTATAAGACTTTGGAAGGTGGATGGAGCATTGAATAGGCTAAAAGGCATGACCAAGAATTCATAATGTCCTTCATGAGTTCTGAAAGAATTCTTCAAAGTATCAACCTCCTTCATCCTAACCTGGTGATAGCTGGAGAAAAGGTCCAATTTGGTGAAGAAACTGGCCCCTTGGAGTTCATCCAACAGATCATCAATGACCATAATGGGAAACTGATCTTTGATGGTCAGTTTTTTTAGAGCCCAAAAATCAGGACACATGTGCCAAGTACCTTCTTACTTCAAGACCATCACTACTAGTGAAGAATATGGGCTTCTACTATGGCGAATTACACCCACCTTGATTAATTCTTTTACCATATTTTCGATTTCATTTTTTTAAGCAAATGGATATCTGTAAGGTCTTAAATTGGGGGGTTGACTGCCCAGAAGGAGATGGATTCTATGATCATGCTCAGCTCTGGATGGAGGTAAGGTAGTGGGTACCTCGAAGACCTTTGGGTACTTTTCCAAAATAATTTGCAGGCTAGGAGGAACTACCTGGGAGGCCTATTCAATGACCTAGATGGAATTAAATTGAGAAATTACACCATGGTATCCTTTCTTCAACAATATTTCCATCCTGTGAGTGCTGATGATTTCAGGAGAGCTTACTTGGAGACCTTGAAGGGTATAGGAGTAAGCCTCTTGGTGAAAGATCATATATTATTCTTGATAATCTATTGTGATTGGTCCCAAAGTGTGAAGCCATTCCACACTCAATACAATATCAAAACCACCCATGGAAATAGAGAACATGTGGGTTTTGAAATGATAATCACCCATTTGGAGTGTGAAATTTTCACAAAGGCCCCCACACTTCATAGTACCCCCATTAACAATGAGAATATGGAAATTAGAAACAAGGGAGACAAAGCAATGGATCTCATCAAAAAGACTTCAATGAAAAAAATTATGGGTGATACCACTATCAATCAATACCACAACCGGTCTATGTTTGATATAGATCTTGATCTTCAATGTCTGTAGAGCCAAGATACCTGAAAGTGCTTGAAGTGAAATGACTGGTTCTAATGAATTCATAGGATTGACAACTAGATATTCAACATGATCACTAGATGGAGCCTCCTCGGGGTCTGGAGCTTTATATGATGGGATGTCTTCATAGGAAGAGGAAGCTGATGCATCAATCTAGAAAAAAATTTCTTCTCGACATTTATGCCCAGGTGCATACTTTTCATCACAATAGTATAAAATTCCTTTCTTGCTCCATTCCACCATTTCGATTAGAGAGACATTTTGGAACTTCAAGGTTTGTGTTGGAGTTGGGGTGGCCCCTGGGCGAGGACGAATGGAAAATGGAGCCTTAAAGGATGGTGCCTGAAGGATGGTCTTTGCTTCCTTGGCTAATTGAAATTCCTGCAACCAAGTAGTAGGATGGTTCATACTCACTTGAGCCTTGATGGCATCCTTTAATCCATTGATAAAACATTCAAGGTAAAATTCATCAGATAATCCCATAGTTATGATAGCCAACTATTCAAATGATGTGATGAAGTCTGATATTGATCCAATTTGGCATAGCTTTGTGAGATTTCCCAAAAAATGAGATTCATGATCAAAACGGGCACAAACAACTTTGGTGAACATGCTCCAAGTGGGGAATCCCGGATAACACTTCTTATTCCACTGCCACCATTTCCACCATTCTTGATCTAAGTATAGAACCCCAACATGGAGTTTGGTCTCATCATCCTGAATATCATGGAGGGAAAAGTATTGTTCCATTTGAGATACCCACCCAACTGGGTTAGAACCATCAAATTTATGCATGTCAATTTTTGGCACCTTATTCCAAGAGAGTGAAGATCCTCAAGGGGAGTGGGACGACTGAGTATGGCCATGATGGGAAGGTTGTGGGTCAGCTGGAATGTACTCAACATGCTTACCCTTGAGGTTGTGCAACAACTCTTCTAGTTGTTGGAAGAGTGATTGCTGGGATACCTTGATGGATTTAAGGTCTTATTCTATGACTGTTGTCCTAGACTCCAGGTCGACACAGCTCTGGGATTGGGTAACCAATGAGGGGTTGGGTGGAAAATATGGGTCACAAAATTTGATAGGGATGAGGGTGATCAATGCAAAAAAAGGAATCCAATGGGATAGGTGTCAAATAAGTGTGTATCATCCTACATGAGGTACGAGATAGTATCTTCCTGAGTGCTGTATAGTAGTCAGGTGACCGATCGATTTATCTATGAAGGGCTTGAATATGCCTAGTCCGACCCATATACAAGTTTTGTCTAATGTGATACCACTCGAAGGGGTACCAACAAGGGTTACAAGGGTGGCCAACAAATGTGTGCTTAAAATCCACTTGTATTTCCTTCATGTATGACTCCCTGACAACGGGTTTATGCATGTGACGACAGATTTTTGTAGCTTAAAGACACATGAAAATGTCTCTACCCTGAAATTTTTTTCCCCCACAAGTTGTGCCCTAGAAAGAGATTTGATACCACTTGTAATATTCTAGACATAATATAATATGCAGAAAAAAACATTGAGAAAGAAATAGCGGAACAACAATGATATATCCAGAACAATACAAAATAATACCAGAATAACACCAGAAAGAACACCTTTATTAATGATAGCAATTTTCACTTGCCTATTCAAGGGGGAAACCTCGAGCAGAGCATAGTTCTATTACAATAATATCCAAGACAAAATTCATGCATGTCTCCTACACTTATTTATACTAATTCTACCTTCTAAGGAAACTTCTAGAGGAAGATCTTTCTAGAAGCGGAAGCTTCTATTAGGTCTTCTTCCATTGACTTATTCTCATTTATTTATTAGGCCTTATTAACCAATGTCGACCTTTATTACATAGAAAACATATCTTGCTAACTAATAACCCATGGAGAGGGGTTAGGATCAGATCCTAACACAAATACTCTATGATGTATGTTCACACTCGTCTTTGCCTATTTTTCTAATATTGAGATATACCATTATTTATATAAAACATCACTTTCTACTTCTTTTCTTGCCTCATGGGGTGAAGCCATATGGGTGCTTTTGTTGTCTATTAGTAATGGAAAATGGTGCTTTATGTGTTTTTTTACTTACCACCTCATGGTTGAAAACATGCTATGTTTTACATCACAACATGGAACATCTTAAGTCTTATAGTCGTTATCTATTTTATATTTGGGTGGTGTGTTGTGTAAATTTCAGATTTTCCAATAAAAATTCCATTTCAGGTTATTCCCTTTGAAAGAGGGAATGTATGGGAGCATTTGCCTATGGATATGACATCTTGCTTGTTTAAAAGCTGAATTTTCTATTTGGGAATGTCACTTGTTCCAATGGTGAGATAATGTATGATGGAAAATGTTACTTTATCTGTAGTATGATGACCTTGAGAAACCAATCTACATGTATATCAATTCCATAGACACTACTAAGGTTGTTTTATTACTTTTACATAGACTTGTCACAACCAATTTTTATTATGATATTCTTCTGTTGCATATAGTTTTTGGACAAGACCTTTACCCATTTGTTCCAAGTAACAAAGATAATTTTTTATATAGTTATTTTGATATGATCCTCATTGAGATTATTTTTCCTTTATGTTGATAAGATTTTATTCACTCTCATCATTAACTTTATCCATTATTACATGTCTTCGCTAATGAGTACATTACATGTTTAGACATCCTTGAGATAAAATTTGGACATCAAAATGAGAATGTATTTTTTTGTAATTCATCATATTTCCCTATAGATCCTACAATTGATATTCTATTATATTCTATAACTCTAGATGCTACACTAATAAAGAATTTTATCTGATGATAGTAATAGGAGTAATTCTATCTAATTAACTAACCTTAGGACATGAGTACGAGTACCAGGGTATGAGAAATAGGGTATCTTCCTTTAGTAATGTTTTTTGGGGAGTTGACTTCGAAATATCAGAGGTATTTGAAGGTGCTTGGACCTTCCAATTTTGAGCTACCCTGGCAATTACTCTACATGACTTATTTATTTCTCCAATGAACACACCTTCTTATATGTTTTAACATTGGTTTTCTATTTTAAAATCAATATTTGTAACATCATGTGCACATTTTTTGTTTGAAGTGAGTCATTCCCAATCTTCTCTTGTGCAATAGAAAAGTGAATAGACCAAAATAAACAAGCACGAGTTCATATTGACCTATATAATTTGGCTGAGTGTCATTCTATTCTAGGAAATGAAATAGCAGGCAACATTACTGCAATCTTCATGACCATTGGCCAATTTCCCTATTCTATATTATAATTTTTCTCTCTATTAAAATTAATTAAACTATTTGCATTTTTGTGGATTAGTTGTCATGTTCATCAATTGTTCTCTTGATAGACATATGATTTCATGTTATTTATTGTATTTTGATTCATATGCTTGTATATAGGTTTGTAGACATGTTATCTATTCCTCTTCAAAGATGCAAGTTTCCAAGCAGGTTATTTCAGGTATGCATTCTTCTATTTTAGATCACATTGCAACATATTATGTATTTGATGAGGGAAAGGATTCGATGGGTGGAATCAATTATATTCATATGTTTTTAAATGTGTATGTCCATAACTCTTTGACATTTCTAAGCATATTTAGTAATATATTACACCCTATTCTTATAGGTCTTACATATGTGTATATTGATTTAGTCTATTAATTAGGGGCACTTGAAATCTATAATTCAAAAGAAAATATTTGTACAAAGTAGAGCTATGTTCACTCATTACAATGCTTATTCTATTGAATTTATGTTGTTTGAGTTTTATAATTGTTTGGGTGTTAAATACCAAACACTCACTTGCATTAGTTTTTGTTTGAGAAATATTCCTCTTTTCAGTTGCACAATGAGTATTGAGAATGTGCTGACTTAATTTTAACATCATTCACAAGAAGAATACATTTTTTTTGTATATGTTTTATCAATGTTTGATGCTAAAGACATCATCATCCCACTGATCGAACTATCCTCCTCATTCCACCTCTACCTATATATTCCCTGCATCCCCTCTTCAAAATTCTTTTCATTCCCTATTCAACATATGATATCCAACCCTCGATCTCTAGGGAATGATTAACAAGCATCTCAAGCATCGGTACAAAGTTGTTGTACAATTTAACTATTGAGTTTTACATATTGTGTAAGGTATCATATGTAATATAATAAGAAAAAATAGAAATTTGTTGCAACAAATACCAACAAAAGAACAAAATATAGAGAATAACAACACCAACAATCATACCTTTATTGATAGAAATCCAAGTTCAATTGCCTCTTTGAGGGGTAAACCTCTATCTGAGAAGAGATCTATTACAATAATTCTCAAGACAAGACCTTGTCATGCCTTCTACTCCTATTTATACTAATTCTATCTTCAAAAGAGAATTCTATAGGAAGATCTTTCTAGAAGCAAAAAATTCTATTAAGTCTTCTTACATTAGACTTGTTCACATTAGAGTCAAGGCATTATTTACTAATGTCGACCTTTATTACATACAAAACATATTATTATACCTACGTGAGGGGTTAGGGAGGTTAGGTCCCTAGCATCCCCCCCCCCCTCTTGAAAAATAGTTTTTTCCTCAAGGTTTTAGGTGGGAAAATTGTTGCAGAATATTAACCGACTCCGATGTGGCATCTTCTGGTGGTGTATCCTTCCATTGAAATAAAACATCCTTGATGGTGCACTGATGAATATTATTCTCACTGTGTCTAATACCGCTTGGGGATGCAACCAAATGGAGCCTTCTTCATCCAATTCAAGGAGACTGGTTTGAGTTTGGCACTTATTTCCAATCACTTTCTTGAGGCATGAAACATGAAAAAAAAGATGGATCATAGAGTGATTGGGTAGAGCTAACTGGTAGGCGACCAATCCCACTCACTTAAAATTTTTATAAGGACCATAAAACTTCGGGGTGAGTTTCTGACAATGGTCATCTTTGAGTGAATTTTTCTTATATGGTTGTATACAAAGAAACACCTAGTTCCCTTCAAGAAATTGACATTATGAATGACGTTGATATGCTTGTTGCTTCATGTGATTACGATCCATGACAATATTTTATTTAAGGGCACAAAGAATGTTAGCTCTAAATGTAATTGTGTGGTCAACGTCCTGAACCTTAGAGACATAGGGAAAGCAGGATATAATAGACAACACATTTTGACCATAAACCACTTCAAAGGGATTCATGCGAGTATCAAAATGGTAGAATTTGTTGTTCTACCATTCGGCTAGTGGTAACCACTAAGCCCATTAAGTTTGTCTGTTGGATGAAAACCAACACAAATAGGATTCCAAGAATGTTTTGAAAACTTTAGTTTGTCCATCAATCTGGGATGATACGCCATGTTGAGCTACAACTAGGTTCCTTGGATCTTGAACAATTCTTGCAAAAAAATGTTGGTGAAATTGGGATCATGGTCAGAGATAATAGAGTGAGGCATGCCATGGAGTTTGAAGATATTATCCATAAAATTTTGAGCCATTGTAGATGTTTTGAATCGGTGTTGGAGGGTACATAAATGAGCATATTTGAAAATGTGATCTATTACAACCACGATGATAGACTTATTTCCTGATTTGGGTAAGCCAACAATGAAGTCCAATGAAGTCCATAGAAATATCTGTCCATATAGCATGTGGGCTAGGGATCGATTGGAGTGTGCATGGAGTTTTGAATATTTCACCCGTATTCCACTGACAAGTGTCACATTTGACCATAAAGGTGTGCATGTCCTATTTCATTCCATCCCAAAAAAAAAGAGTGTTTGACCCATTCATAAGTTTTGTGAAATCCTGAATGCCCAACTGTGGGTGAAGCATGAAGTTTCAAGAGCTCAATGGATTTAAGGTGAGACTTTTTTCTTAAATACAAATGAAATTTATAAAAAAATCCCTCATTGTGTCAATAGTATCAAAGAGAAGTCTGAGGATATTTTTGCAATTGTTGGATTAGACAAGCAAGTTTGGGATCTTGCAACCATTCCTAGAGAACAACTTGTAGCCAATCTAAAGCAATGAAAGAGAGGGAAAAGAGGGACCCTTCTTCTTCTTATTTCCTTGAAAGAGCATCAACAACCAAATTTTAATTCCCCTTCTTGTAAATAATCTCATAATCATAACCAAATATCTCAGTGATCCATTTCTATTGATATAGGGAGGAAATTCTTTGTTCCATAAAGTACTTGAGTCTACGATGATCAATTTTAATATGGAAACGTTTCCCCAATAGATAAGGATGCCAGAGATCCACTACATGAAAAATAACCAACATTTCCGTTTCATAGGTAGATTGGCCCAAATGTCACTTTGAAAGTTGTTGACTAGTGAAATCCAAAGGTCTGCCATCTTTCATGAGGGCTCCCCCAATTTATTTCCCTGAAGCATCACATTCTAGTACAAAAGTCTTGGTCAAGTCAATAAGTATCGAAACAAGAGTTATGTACATATCCTCTTTCAAGTCTTGGAAGGATTGATCAACTGAAGGAGTCCAACTAAATAGATTATTTTCAAGGAGAGCTGTGAGAGGAGATACAATGTTACCATAATTATGAACAAACTTGTGACAATATCCCATTAAACCTAAGTAAACAATAAATATTTTAAGAGTTTTAGGGTGAGGCCAATCCTTCACAACTTCAATTTTCTTAGGATCCACACATACACCATTGTTTTCGACAATATGATCAAGGTGCTCAACTTTAGAGGCTCCAAAATCACATTTATACTGTTTGAGAAAAAAATTGGTGCTTAGAGAGTAGATGGAGAATTTGATCAACATGGATGAGATGGGATTTCCAAGTTTTAGTATAGATGAGAATATCATCAAAGAAAACTAAGACAAAATGATAGAGGAAATGAAGGAATATATGATTCATGAGACTTTGGAAAGTGGAGGGGAATTACACAGGAAAAAGGGCATGACCAAGAACTCATAGTGACCCTCATGAGTGTGAAAGGAAGTTTTGGGAATATCTTTCTCTTTCATATAGATCTAGTGGTATCCATAATGTAGATCAAGTTTGGTAAAGTATCCAAAATTTGTAACCATTTGAGCCATTTTGTTTGTTTATCAGAGACAAATCAATGAAGGTAGCCTTCCAAACATTTTTTCACAATCTCGGTTTGTCCATCAGATTGAGGATGATAGGATGAGCTATCAGCCAATTGACTACCCAAAGAAGAAAACATTTTTGTCTAAAAATTTCCAGTGAAGATGGGATCTTTGTCACTTACAATAATCTTTGGGCTGCCATGTAGCTTTTGAACTGTCTCCATGAATGCAGTGGAAGCTGTACTGGCTTTGAAGGGATGAGAGAGTGCAAAAAAGTGTGCATACTTGGTGAGTCTATCAACAATCACCATGATGATGCTCTTTCCTTCAGCCTTTGGTAACCCTATTATGAAATCCATGGAAACCTCCTCCCAGCACTGACTTGGGATGGCTAATGGTTGTAAAAGACCTGGTGTCTTAATTGTTTCCACATTATTTTGTTGGAAAACCAAACATTCTACGACAAACCTTTGAACATCAGTTTTAAGGCCATCCCAGAAAAATTCCTTCTTGACGCTATGGTAGGTTTTCAAAAATCCCAAGTGCCCTCCTACCGGAGAGGTGTGCAATTCCAATAGTACCTTTTGTTTGAGTTGGGAGTTCTTACATAAATATAAGCCATCTTTGTATCATAGTGAATCATTTTTCCATGTAAATGTATCTGATGCACTAGAATCCTGTTGCAACTTTTGAATGAGAGTCCACACTTTTTCGTCATTCTTCCATTCATCCCTTGCTTCTATTATCCAATCTGTTTGGATGATTGAGATAACACAAAGAAAGGCCTCAACATCTTCATATTTTCTTGAGAGTGCATCCACCACAACATTTTTCTTCTCTTTTTTATAGAGGATTTCAAAATCATAACGCAATATATTGGTCACCCATTTTTGTTGTTCTTCTGAAGATAGTCTTTGTTCTAAGAATTATTTAAGACTATCATGATATTTTTTTACCTTGAAGTGCCTACCTATTAGGTAAGGATTCCATTTGTTCAATTCATGTAGTATTTCCATCATTTCCTTCTCATAAATGGGTTTGTGTAAGTCCTTTCCCTTGTGTGGTCGACTTTCAAAAGCCAGGGGCCTTCCTTCTTGCATTAGGACAACACCAATTCCATTTCCCGAGGCATCACATTCCATAATAAAGGTTTTTGTGAAGTCTGGAGTGGTCAAGACAAGAGATTTACACATCACCTCTTTAAGTTGTTCAAAATATTTAGTTGCCTCTGGATTCCATGAAAATGAATCCTTCTTAGTTAGTGCTGTTAAAGGTGCTTCTATTCTTCCATAGTGTCGAACAAACTTGTGGCACTAACCTGTCAAACCAAAAAATCCTCTAATATTATTCACTGTTTTGGAAATTGACCAGTCCATCATGGCCTTAATCTTGTTAGGGTCTACCTTGACACCTTCATGAGAAACAATATGACCCAAATACTCTACATCCTTCACCCCAAAGAAACATTTGGATGGTTTGGCATATAGTTGTTTCTCCTTTAGTAGTTGTAGCACCTTGTTAACATGTCACGCATGATCCTCCCAAGACTTTCTATAAATTAGTATATCATCAAAAAATACTAACACACATTTTCAAAGGAAGGGCTTGAAAATGGAATTCATCAATCCTTGGAATGTGGAAGGTGCATTTGTAAGGCCAAAAGGCATGACCAAAAATTCATAATGGCCTTCATGAGTTCGGAATGTTGTTTTTGGGATATCTTCTTCCTTCATTCTAATCTGATGATACCCTGAACGAAGATCCAACTTTGTGAAATAGATTGCTCCATGTAGTTCATCTAACAATTCATCAATGACGGGAATGGGAAACTTATCTTTAATAGTTACTGTCTTTATCATTCTATAATCTGGACACATACACCATGAGACATCTTTCTTGAATACCATTACCACCGGTGCAGAGTAAGAACTTTGGCTAGGTCTAATAATTCCATCCTCTAACATTTCTTCAACCATGCGTTCAATTTCACTCTTCTGGGTATAAGGGTATCTGTATGGCCTTATGTTAGGAGGAACACTCCCAAGAATTTGGTGAATATCATGATCATGATTTCAAGTGGGTGGAAGACCTTTGGGAATATTCAAATGATTTGGAATGTTTATCAATGATCCCTTGGAGATCTAGGGGAATAAATGGATTATATTTTTGAACATCTAGTGAGCATAGTTGTGCAATTACACCTTGATGCCCCTTTTTCAATAATTTTGTCATGCCATTGGAGCTTATCACCTTACTGGGTTTCCATGTGATACCTCTTAACTCAATTTCTTTTCCTTCTAATGAAAATTTCATGAAAAGTTCTTAAAAATTAAAAGCCATTGTCCCTAATGATTGTAACCATTGGATTCCTAGTACGACATCAACACCACCCATGGGTATAGAAATCATTGGACTATCCATTACATATTCCCCCATAGTAAGATTGATCTTATTTCATTTTCCCAAGAAATCGATAGTTCCTCCATATGCAATCATTACTTGAAACTCTGGTGCTAGATATACAAAGAAATTGAGAGCTTTGGATAATTTATAGTGAATGAAATTATGAGTAATACCAGAATCAATTAGGACTATTACCCTTTTCTTTTTGATATATCCTTTGATCTTGAGGGTTTGAGGAGTGATAATTCCAACCAATGCATTACACGATATCCTGGGAGTCAACTCTTCAAAAGAATTCACATCTACATTTTCATCTTGAGATGGTTCTTGTTCTCGTTCTCGTTCTTCTTCCTCTTCACAATCTATGTAGAATAATTTCTTCTCACCACACTTATGTCCCTTACTGTACTTGCTATCACAATTAAAGCATAAACCTTTTTCATTTCTTTCCTCTAATTGTTGAGGTGTAAACCTTGTAGGTTGAGGTGTTTTAGAAGAAGGAACATTATTCTCTCGATAGATGTTAGGAGTGGTCCTTTTAGTAGCCATAGACATATTTTTACTTTCAACATTTCTTGCCACCCTAAATGCATTCTCCAATGATTTGGGCTCCCAAAGACAAACCTCACGTTGAATGTTATCCCTTAAAGTTCCTATGAATACATCAATCAGGTGCTCATCTGGAATATCTATTACCTTTATATTCAATCTTTGGAAGTTCTCAATGTGCTCTGTAACTGAACCCTTTTGCTTGAGATTTATCAATTGGCTAAATAAGGTATTGCTTCGTGTATCCTCATAGTGTGCTATCATTTATTCTGTGAAAATTTTCCAAGTGATGAGTGATGTGCGAGAACAAATCCATCGATACCACACAAACTGATTGGGTTCTAAATATAAAGAAGCAATTCATACCTTTTGTGTATGTGGCACATTATGTAGATCAAAGAATTGCTACATCTGAAGTATCCATGTAATTGGGTCCTTGCCATCAAACTTCCTCATATCGATCTTAGGAAAGTGGCTGGTCTTAAACCCAAAGTTAGAGTTTCTCCATTCTTGATTCATATTCCTTGTTTCCTCATCATGAATTTCATGGGATACATTTTCACTTTCAGGTGTCCTCTCTATTAGGAAAATTTTCAATTCTTCCATGATCTCCCCTTTTAAACCATCCATCATAGTATTTATTGCGTCCAAATTAGCTTCCGTTGAATCCATCATCATTTGTAGTTCATCGTTTGTTATTGTCTTGTTTTGTAAATAATTCATGTCCCTATGCATTTCTTCACCTTCATCAAGAGTCCAAGTAGGATTGTCTGGAGGCTTATTTGGTGTAGAAGTTCTCTTTTTTGGTGGCATTTTGGCCAAGTATCACTTTAAACCTTGATTTTGAGGTGGTTTTACTAGACAATCTTTCTTTTATTGTATCTCCAAAATTTCGGCCCTTCTGGGTGTGAAATTTTCTTTTTTGTAGTTCTCTGATATTTCTTCTCTGCAATGCCATAGGTCTAATCAAAATTGTATGTGCCAAGTATAATTTATGGTAACTTCCTCGAATCTTGGTGATTTTTGGCCTTTCTAGGATATATCACTTGTATAGCATGCCCCACACAAAATAATTGGTATAAAATTATGACACTTGTACCATAAATACTAAAGACTGTCCACTATCCAATGCAACTAGTTTGACTCAAATTGGATACTCTAGGAAGAATTTATTAATGTTTTACCCAGAACACCTTCTTGAGACTAGTCAATAGGACTAGTCAAATACCCTATCTTCCACATCGTGTATCTACAAATGTAAGATGACCCAAAATCTGAAATTGTTATCACATATAACTTAATAATTTATGTGAATATTCTCCGGATTTGAGGGTCTGAAACGTTACAAAAACGTTTTTACAGAAAAAATTCTGCGATGACTCAATTCAGGATGATTCCAAAACCCTATCTTACATAGGCTATATATCCTAACGTATAAGGCCTTAGGAGATGAAATTCTTAATCATTTTTATCACTACTCAAATCTTTTAACCCAACATACCTTTATCCGTCTGTTAAATATCCTCTAAAGGGTTCCTTTTGAAACATCTTATAAAAAAATTTATAGCGAAAATTCCAAGGTGTCTCAGATGTAGCAGCGAAACCCCAAGACCTTTAGCTCTGATACCATATTTTAAGAACCAAATATCAATATAGCATAGAAAAACCTCAGAATAAGTACTCAACACCTTGAAAAAGAGAGTTTAAGGTAATAATCCTCTTCGAGGGGGAAACCTCCTTATACCCCACATAAATGTCCAAACACCAGCTGATTCCAAATGATAATGTCTCCTTGGTCTATATAGGAGACTAGGAGGTACAATTACAACTAATGGACTCAAGCTGACATAAATAAAATAACATTACTAATTTAATATGCCCCAATTAAGGGGTAATGAGCCACTATTTAGGGCTTAACACACATGCACTAGGTTCCCTCTTTTTTGAGTACCATGAATATAGGAGAAGAATAAGGGCTAGTACTAGGGTGGGAGATAATCGATATAACAATTCCTTAATAGTTCTCTCAATTTCATTTTTCTAGGAAAAGGGATGATGATAAGGGAAACAGAAGGTTGTCAGGGACTAGGGGAATGGAATGATCATGGAATCCTCAGGAACGGGGAAGTCCTTACGGAGTGTGAAAAACATATTGGTGTTGGGATAACATAGATTGGAGGCCAGGATGCATAAGAGGTGAGGGGGTATCAACTTCTTGAATGGAATGGAGCTAGGAAATAATTCCGGAATGAACTTTTTTGAGTTTATTTTCCATTCTCTGGGAGATAATGATCTCAAGGGAGTCTTTTGTGATGCCTTGGAACTTATACTATTGTCCCTTCTGTTGGAATTGCATGGTTAAGTCCTTAAAATCCATGGGGACAGGGACGAGTGTGCATAACCATTCAACACCAAGAACAATGTCACAACCACCCATGTCAATAGAAAACATATGATATTTTAGGTGATAGTGACCAATTTGTAGGTGCACATTTTCACAACGCCCCCAACATTTCATGAAACCACCATTGGCAATCATGATTTGAAAATTGATGATGACACAGATATAACACAAGGTCTCTTGAGAAATGAGACAATGGATAAAATTATGGGTGCTTTCACATTCAACCAAGATAATGACTTTCCTAATCTTTATGTATCCAATTAGCTTGAGGGTTTGTGGAGCAGAAAAAACTAGCTAGGGTGTTCAATGAGATAAATGGTTCAACTTCTCTTGGATCAGAGGGTGTGGTAGGATCATCTGCTTGGGTTATCTCTTGAATAGGGGAAACATCGATATCTTCATTAGAAACATCATTAGATATGACCATATAAATCTTTTTTTTTACACTTGTTCCCAGAAAAATATTTTTCATCACAATTATAGAAAATACCCTTAAGTTGGAGTTCAACCATTTCTTCCTGAGTTAACTTTTGAATCTTGAGAGGAGTGGAAGGAGGGGTGATATTGGTGGGTCTGGGGTGAGGATTAGAGGGTTTTATAGTTTGGGAAGAGATGACCTATTGTGATTCCTTGGATCATTTAGTAGCTTCCAACCAAGTCTTGGGGTGAGTCATTATGACTCGGGCTCATATTTCATTCTTTAGTCCACTGATAAAGAATTCCTTGAAGAAGACATCTGCCATGCCCTCTATTTTGAAATACAAGTGATAAATGGAGGCGATAAAGGATTCCACTATTCTAGACTATTTCAAATTAGTCAAATGGCCTAAATGGTGTGTGTAGGTTTCAAATCATTCATAAAGATCGACAACAAACTGTGTCCAGGCAACATATCCTTGGCAGGAATTTTTATGCCACTACCACCATTGCTAGCATTTAGGATCTAGATAGAGAACAATGTAATGAAGTTTGATCAATTCGTCAGTAATTTCATGCAGGGAGAAATAATGTTCTATTTGAGTGACCCAACCCATGGGATCCAAACCATGAAATTTGTTCACCTCCACTCAAGGAAGATATAGTTCACGATGAAGGTGGTTGGAATGAAAATCCTGGGAGTTGGAGGAAGAAACACCTTCTGGGTTATAAGGTTGTTCAGATGAGGTAGGGCTTCTAAGAGGATTTATTAATTCATTGATCATGGCAGCAAAGGATTCAATCTTGTGGTCCATGTGTGCATTGATGCCTTGTTTCATGTCCTATTTCACATCTTCCATTTTGGCCTCTATGGTAGAACGAGTGAAGGAATTGATGGTGGACATATTGGACTTGATTTGTTTCATTTCCTTTTGGGTCATGAAGATAATAGTGGATAGGGAATTGAGATAGTTTTCATTGATTTGTAAATCCTTTTCTTGGTTGTGGGTTTGGGCCATGGTGAAGGGAAACTATAGGAATGGGGTTGATAGGTCCACACAAAAGAGGAGTTACTGGTGAAGGGTACCACTATGATCAGTGCAAAGAGAGGAATCAAATGGGATAGGGAGGAAATTAAGGGTGTTGGGAAGAGTCGGTGGGTCCACAGAAAAAAAATCCTCATAAGTGATAGGTACCACTGTAATTAGAGAGAAGATAGCATCCCAATGGGATAGGTCCCGAATATGGGTGTCAGTGGGACCACTATACTCATTTTTTTTTCTCTCGTGGAGTTATGCTCTAGCCTTAAGAATACTACAATGATGGAATTCCCAAATTGTTTACAAGGAAAATTGTGTAGGAATTTTAAAACTAGGATGCAAGAGGTAGGGTCGCATGGAAAAATATACCTTCTATTCCTTTTCTATTATGTTCCATACCTAGGGGTTAGGGTTTTCATGGGTCCTAGAAACAAGGGTTTTCCCTGTGATATATCTCTTTGATATATGTGTAGGGTCGAATAACAGTACTCGAACCAATATTTCAGAGAACTAAATAAGGAGGCTTGAACATACCCTTAACCATACTACCCGATTACTTAGGTACTAGAGAGTGTCTTCCTAAGTTTTTTTCTCGGTGTCAGTATAGTAGTCATATGAACAATCGATTAATCTAGAGATGGTTTTAGGAGACCTAGGGGAGTCTCGATATACCTGATGGTATGTGGGAATGATGGTCGTGTACATATTTTGTTTGATGTGGTAATACGCGAAGGGGTACCAACAAGGCTATAGAGGTTTCCAACAAGGCGAAACATTTGTTTGGAGTAACCTAGTGACTGTCTATATTTCCTGCGTGTAGTCTTCCACATCCACATTTTTACCCATTGAACGACATATCTCTGTGCTTTAATGATGTTGATAGTACACATCTCTGCCCTGAAATTTTTTTCCCACAATTTCTATAGAGAAAATAGCTTTGATACCACTTGTAAGGTACCATATGTATTATAATAAGCATCCACAAAAATATTGTAGCAAATAATAGCATAGTAACAAAATATAGGGAATAACAACATAAAAAATGACACATTTATTGATAGAAATCCAAGTTCACTTGCCTCTTCGAGGGGACAACCTATAGCAAAGAAAATATCTATTACAATAATCCTCAAGACAAGGCTTTATCATGCCTTCTACTCCTATTTCTACTAATTCTATCATCCAAATATCATTCTAGAGGAAGATATTTTTAGAAGTGAAAACTTATATAAAGTCTTCTTACATTAGACTTGTTCACATTATTATCTAGGCCTTATATACCAATGTCGTCCTTTATTACATAGAAAACATATTATTATACCTATGTGAGGGGTTAGGGAGGTTAAGTCCCTAACATATTGGGCAATGGGCATGGCTTCTCCAGTGAGTGGACTGCAATTTCCTCCATCGATTCAAAAATTTCGACCAATAATGTTTGGAAAGGTTTCCACTATGCACTCTTGTACACTTCTTGAAAAGCAGGTAGTTTTGATTTAAGGGACTCTAGAATTCTAAAACTAGTTATGAGATCTATACAAAATATATGACCATAACATTAAATGCTACTTGCCATGGTTTGTAAAAGTACAAAAAATCATATATAAATAGAATATCCACAATTTAAATCCATTTTCATGTTAAAAACAAAATCGTTGTGGTGTTCCTTCTAATTCTATATGGTATTCTTAAACACCTTTGACCTTGTAAACACCGTTCTTCTTAATCTATGTCAAAATTAAAACTTATAGCCTCTTATTTTTTTGTTGAGCTTAAAAATATTACTCTTTCCCAGTTTTGAATTGAATTTGGCATGGTTGAGAATTGCACCAACCTCCTTCGCTCTCTAGTAAATCCATGTAAATGAATATAATTGTTCAACACCAAGTAGTTTCTATTTTTTAGGGCATACAAGGTTTAGACAATTAATGTCGCCAAAATCCACCGGATAACTATATAAAGTGCAAATTTGTTAACTCCACGACAAACCCTAATGGATGATAAGATACAATTTAGTTAAATACTAGTTTGGTAATATAATATCTATAATTTAGTTAAATACTAGTTTGGTAATATACTAACTCATTACCTTTTTCCATTCAACTTCTAAGTGGTTATAATAATATATTTGAATTAGAGATGGACTAAGTTCATGAGGTCAAGTTCAACCATAATTTTTAAAATGGTAAATGAATTAAAATCGTCGAATATATGATCTTCCATCAAATTAAGGATTGGCTCTCTATGATGTTAGTTCAACCACAAGTTCTAAAATATAAAGAGCTAAATTTATTCATACGATGATTTTTCTATGACATTGTTGGCACATGGGCAGACCCAAGGTTCACTCCAAGAGAGCACCAACAAGCCCAAGCTACTGGCCCTTTCGGCAGTACCTGCGAAGCAGATGCTGTCTCACCCGAAGTAGATATGATGGGGTTGTTGGACAGAGATGTCTAAAAGTAGGGGAATGTCAAGTGGATCTAATACAGTAGTAACACAACATGCATCTATCACTCAACAAGCTAGATCTATCCTTCACAACTATAGATCTGTTCTAATACAATAAAGTAGAGAACAACATAACAACGACAAATATCAAAGCATCAATCACACACACAACAACATATGTATGTGATTCACCCTCTCTCTAGGGCTACGTCCATAGAACTGTGCTTATGACTTATTAAGGTAAAGCATACAGTTCTTGTCGATGCTCTCAACTAGAAGATCTTCTCTTTTCTCCCTCTTTCCTTCCTGCGTACCCAACTGCATGATTGATCTTCACACACAGCTGAAGATCTTACAATATTTGAAGGCTCTCTCTCTCTCAACACTTCTCTCTCTTAATACAATGATCTCTCTCAATTCTGTAGCTAGATCATCAACAATATCACACCAAAAAACCCCAACCCAAGTCCTCTTGACCCTTATTTATACATTACAATATTTCACTAATAGCCTTAGGCTGAAACCTAGGTGCCAAAACCCTAAATACCAAAACCCTAGGTGTCTAAAACCCTAGGTCAACTTGACCCACTTTTACCAGGCTTCGCCAGCCTGTCTTTTCTTTCTTCTTGCACAGTGCTAGTGATGGATTTTTTCACTTGCTGAGCTGTCCTCGATCCATATTCCTTGCTTACCTATCATCCTTGATCCTCTTGTCCAATAGATTGCTTTTCTGAACTTCACTCCATCTTTTCTTCTCTTTTGATTACTTCGACCCAGTGACAGTCACTATGTCTCCCGCGAAGTTCTCTTTTTACCTTTTCTTCCTTGTTCTTCGCTTCCTTCCATAACCAAGGGCTAACAGGCCCCCAACACTCACCCGTGACTCATCTTGAGGCACTTTGGATCTGATCCTTCCATTTTTCTTCGACTTTGGATTGTGCAGGGCAGCCTTGGTTTATGCTTTTATGCCTCCTCTCCCTCCTTGTGCAAACTATCTTTTCTATGTTTGGTACCCAGTTTCAACTGCACCTGGAACCTAGACCCTTTTCCAGTTGTTTTTACTAGGAACTACAAGGAAGCTGGTTGTCATAATACAACTTCAGCTGACTCCCATTCACCAATCCTTCCTTCCATTCTCCCTTCAATGTTTTCAGTTGCGCAACTCCTCCTTCTGTAACATAGGTGATCACATATGGTCCAAGCCAATGCGTTCTGAACTTCCCTGGGTGTCTTATAAACTTACTTTCATACACCAATACTAAATCACCTTACTTGAATGCCTTCTTCTTGATGTGCCTGTCATGATATGCCTTCTCTCATTCCTTCCGAACCTGCTGGTGGAATCCTGTAATGAATCTGTCTTCTTCCAGTTCAACCAACTATGAAAGCCTCTCTTGAATAATGCCAGTCTCATACATACTTGTAAAGGAAAATATTCTTAAGCTTGGCACTAAGTATTCCATTGGGACGACAACTTCAAGACCATAAACCAACTTGAAAAGAGTTTGCATTGTTAATTTCTTTCAAGTGGTTCTATAGGCCCATAGTACTGCAAGTACTCTTAAATCCCAGTCATTCCTCTTCATACTGCAAATCTTTGTTAATGTTGTCTGCAAGATCTTATTGAATGCTTCAATTGTCCCATTTGCTTGTGGATGGTAAGGTGTACTCTTTTGATGGTGGAATGCAAATTATTCAGTAAGGGCTTCAACTGTCTTATTGATGAAGTGTGTGCCTTGATCACTCATAAGGATCTTGGGGAATCCAAACCTGGTTATTAGGTCATAAAATATAAATCATGCAGTTGTAGTTTCACTACAGTCCTTGACTACTCTAGCTTCGGCCCATCTGGTTAAGTATTCTGTTGCAGTAATGATATACCTTGCTCCTGTGCACTTTTCTGGTGGGTTTATAGGTCCCATGAAGTCAATGGCCTATTTTTCAAATGCTTGTAGGGTCATCTGTGGTTCTAATGGTATTTCATCTCTTCATGATGGTTTTCCAACTCTATGGCATAATTTTTAGCATCTCTGTGTAAGGTAGGCCACCAAAGGCCAACTCTCAGAACCTTCTGTGCAATTTCTTTCCCTACGTAATGTCCTCCTTCGATGCCTTCATGAGATTATGTGAGGATCGATGGTCACTCTATCTCCATAACACATCTCCTTAGTATCTCATTAGGTCCCATTTTGTATAGTTGATCAACTATCAGTGAAAAGTCTGCAGCGCACACCACTAGCTGTTTCTTCTGGGGAATTGTGAACTTAATAGGTGCCATTCCTGTTGACAGGAACTGGACAATGTCTGTGAAGTGGTCATCAATCTTTCTAATGGTGAGTAGCAGTGCGTCTGACAATGTATCCTCCAAACTGGTGGGTTCTTTTCCATGTTCCAACCTCGACAGGTGGTTGGGGCCCTTGTTCATTCTTCCTGACTTAACTATGATTTCAAAATCATATTCTTGAAACAACATAAGCCATATGTGTAAGTTTTAAACCTGTGAAGTAAAGCAATGCATATAGATTCTTAAGCAATACATAAATTAATCAATGGCTCATACACAAAGTAGACAGAGATTTTTACCGGAAACCCTCAACCGGGAAAACCTTTCTTATTTTCATTATATTGAATTTCACCATTTTCCATACAATATATACAATGTTTTTAGGTATTCTGTAGATACCAAAACCCTAATCCCTTAATCCAGGATTAATTTACAAATCAACTAAAAATAGCAAAAACTGCCCAAAAAACAATTTTGGGGCGCTGCCCCGAATGCTGCGCGTAACCAGGGGGGGCATACCTGCCCCCCCTGGGACCCCCCTAGGAAAGAACCCTACGCACACGACAGAGCTCTAGGTGAAGGGATCTTCAGACGTAGTTGTCGTATCTGACGCACCCACACACACATACATGCAAAGAATATAACACATACCCAACACTTACTAGCACATGCCAGATTATCCACATGATGTTGTGGATGCAGAAAATGGCATTGCACAATTTGAATCATGATTTTATTTATATTCATGTGTCACTAGAATGGGAACACTACCGATTACAATTTTGGTATACAATGATTTCATGCCTATGAAAATAGAGAAGAGTCCAGCTATTTAAGATGTGATTTAATTGTTATGTATAATCTATTTGAAATTTATATATAATGTGTCACTATTTTAAACTAATGATAATATCTCTTTGCAGGAAATGATAGATTTTATAGACGCATGGATGAGATGGAATTAGATATATTTGGGCCCACCATATGCACAAGGTGGAATTCCCAAATTTCCAAGTTAAAAGATAAGTTCATTAAGAAGTGAGTTGGCATGTTCGGTGAGGGTACCTTCAATAAATATGGAGTCCAACTCAAGCTCTATTTTCTCAGGTTCGTCTTGCGTTGGTGGGAATTCCTGTTTGGACACATATTTTACCTCTCTGAAAACAACATCTCGACTGTAAACAATTTTCTTGGTTTCTGGGTTCCAAATCTTATAACCTTTTACACCATCTTTATAACCAATAAAGATACACTTTTCAGCTTTATTATCCAACTTACTCCTATTTTCCTTTGGAACATGTACATAAGCATCACAACCAAACACTCTAAGATGTTGAAGAGAGGGTTTCTTTC
>ML827515.1:85698-97294 GCA_009831015.1 Picea engelmannii | reverse complement strand
CTGTGAAGAGTCATATGGTATGATGCACCTGAGTCGATCAACCATACACCATGGTCTGCATGTGTACTTGTAGATGCTAGGTAAACATCACCTCCTTCTTCAGTGGAGGTTTTCACCTCCATGGAAGAGGTACTATCAGATCCATTTGGTTTTTCAACCTTCTTAGACTTGCAATCTTTTTTATAATGCCCTGTTTTACAACACTTCCAACATTTCCTCAAAGATTTTCCTGGGGACTTAGATCTACCTATAGATTTATATCTCCATCCCGAAGGCTTACCAGGGTTCCTGTCTTGGGTACACCCTCTTACAAATAAAGCATCTGTGCTATGACCATCCATGCTTTTTCGCCTCATCTCTTCAGATAACAAGGATGCAACTACATCCTCATACTTCAATGTAGATTGAGTGGTACTACCTATTGCTACAACCAGATTATCCCAAGAGTCTGGCAAAGAACATAATCAAGTAATACACTTATCTTCTTCTGCAATCGTAATATTAATAGATCCAAGTTGACTTACCAGAGTATTAAAGGCATTTAGATGTTCTGTCATAGAATCTCCATCTTCCATCCTAATATGATACAACTTCTTTCGAAGAAACAACTTGTTTACCAGGGACTTTGATTGATACAAATTCCCTAACTTATCCCATAGTTCCTTGGCTGTAGATTCTCCCGAGACATTCAACAACACCGAATCTGCCAAGAAGAGTCGAATGGTACTCCTTGCTCTTCTGTCCAACTTGTCCCAATCTTCCTTCGACATACCACTAACTGGTGTACTAGTAGTTTGTGTACTGGTAGGTTGTGTACCAGTAGCCTGTGTGCTTGTAGATGGTGTACCAGTAGGCTATGTACCAGGATCCACAATGATCCATTGTTCTTTGTCTACAAGAAGGTCGTCCATCTTGAGCTTCCATAGCTCAAAGTTTTTACCATTGAACTTCTCTATCTCGATTCTAGATGAGCTCACCATTCCTCTTACTTTACTCGAATCTCCACTGCAAAAGCTCCCACTGAACCTAGGTTTATCATAGACCCAAGATAAACTTGATCTATCAAGACCGAGCCAAACCCTCAGCAACAAAGGCGTCCCTCTGAAGCCAAAAACGTGCTTTGATACCACATGTAAGTTTTAAACCTGTGAATTAAATCAATGCATATAGATTCTTAAGCAATACAAAAATTAATCAATTTCTCATACACAAAGTACACAGAGATTTTTACCGGAAACCCTCAACCGGGAAAACCTTTCTTATTTTCATTATATCGAATTTCACCATTCGCGATACAATATATACAATGTTTTTAGGTATTCCGTAGATACCAAAACCCTAATCCCTTAATCCGGGATTAATTTACAAATCAGCTAAAAATAGCAAAATCCGCTAAAAATAAAAAAAACCACCCAAAACAAATTTTGGGGCGCTACCCCGAACGATGCGCGTAACCAGGGGGGGCATACTTTCCCCCCCTGGGACCCCCCTAGGAAAGCTCCCAACGCACACGACAGAGCTCTAGGTGAAGGGATCGTCATACGCAATTGTCATATCTGACACACCCACACACACACACACACATGCAAAGAATATAACACATACCCAACAATATGCATATTCTCTCCCCCAACACTGGCTTGTTGACCAGGTATTTCAACACAGATTGATCTGTAAAAATTTTGAAGTGGCCTGCCAACAAGTAGTGGCGGAATTTTTGTAGCATGTACACCATGGCTAATCCTTCTCTTTCTATAGTGGTGTAGTTGATCTCCACTATAGATAGCTTCCTGCTAGCAAAAAATAATAGATGGTTGATCTCCCCTTCTCCCGGTTGTGCTAGTATTGCTCCCAATGCAATAAAATACACATCGATGTGCACATGAAACTCCTTGTTCCAATCTGGAAAAACCATAATGGGTGCAATGACCATCTTTTGTTTCAATGTGTCGGCACTCTGCTGTCATTCGTTTGTCCAGCCAAATTGACAGTCCTTCTTCAACAACTTCTCCATCGGTGTTGTGATTTGGGCATAGCCTGTAATGAATTTCTTGTAATATCCAGTGTGTCCTAGCACAATGCGCAGTTATTTGACTAAAGTAGGAGGTTGAAAATCAACTATAATTGCAATTTTAGATGGATCAACCAACAATCCATTCTTGCATACAATATGGCCTAATAATACTCCAAATGGTGAGAAGAAGATGCACTTCTTCAAATTCAAATCAATTTGACACTGCCTGCATTTATCCAACATTAGTCTTAGACATTCAATGTGATTTTTCAACAAACTAAACACAGTCCAATCATCAAAATATGCTTCTAGAAATTTAAGAAAACATTCTTTGAACGCTTTGACCACCACCCTAGAAAAGATGGCTAGGGAATTATTCAGTCCAAATGGCATCACCGTATATTGGTAGGATCCCCATTCAGTGGTGAACGTGGTCTTGTGGCGGTCCTCTTTAGAAATCCGGATCTGATGATATCCTGAAAATCCATCTGTAAAAGAATATACCTCCTGGCCTCCCATGTTGTCTAATACTTCATCAGTGAATGGTGTAGGGAAAGGGTCATGCAGACAGACATCATTCAAATTCTTGAGGTCCACACATATCTTGATTTCTCCTATCTTCTTGTATTGTACCACCATATGTTTGATCCAGTTTGACTCTTCGACAAGTTCAATAATCCCTACTTCTAGCATTTTGTCAAGCTCAATCTTCACTTTTTCCTTGTATTTTGGATTCAATCTGTAGGGTCTTTTATTGACTGGATTCGCACCTGATTTCAAAGGTATTCTCATCTCTCCAATAGGTCCTTTGATACCCTTCATATCAGTGAACTTGGTCGGAAACAAGTCCTGATATTCGTGCAACAATTCTGTAATCTTGTCAATGGCAGTAGAATCCCAATAATCTCCGACATTGGCAAGCTATGGTGTCTCCTCTATTCCAATATTGACCTTTTTGATCTTGATTTTCTGACCAATAAATGGTATCTCAACTCTTAGTTCCTCCACATCTCTTTTTCCTTCTGTTTTAGTGATGTTCACCTTCCTCGGATCATCATCATCATCGACATTGATGTTTTAGCAACTTTGCAATTTTTGGAGAGGCACAGTCCATTCGTCCTCTTCTTGTTCCATAGGGAGGTTGGATGATTCCTCAAATAGTTTATGTCTCACAATCTATAATTCTTGGTCTACTGAAGGATATTCACTTTCAAATAAAAAAGTAGTTACAAAATTCTGAGTCATACCTTCCCAATCTGTGGTGATGAGGTGCAACTCCGCTTGTAGGTACCAATTGATGGGGGTCGTATCCAGCGTGTTAATGAATTTGTGCACCCATTGTTCTCAAGGAATGTAACTCCAGGCCTCTTCGCAATTTTGTACATGGTCCTTTGGGAAATTTTGACCAGTATACCTTACTTCGCAACTTACTTCTTGTGCTGAGAACCGTGTTGTCATCAAGGTTCGACATTGTGTCCATTCTGTGATATTTATTTTATGTGTCCCCCACCATATTGCTGGTGTGGCTTTCAGGGCCTCATCCATTTCCAACAATGTCTATTGTGTTGGTACACTTGTTTCAAAGTATGATAGGAAGGTTTATAAAGGGTTCAGACCGTCAAATGTGGGTAAAGTGCTGACTGTTGTGCCAATCCAACGAACTTCTCTGGTTAATCTAGCACATATTCTGGTAGATACTTCATACATATGGTTTTTCCAGTTCTCCAACGCTTCTTCTGAATATGATGAACATGCACTATCACTTCTCCAACTCATATTCCCATTGACCATAGGGTTGATGTAATCCTACTGTTTGGCTGTCAGTTTGTAGATGTTTTCCAGTTCGTATGCACGGTCTTCTTCTCTGACGAGATCTGTGTATCGCTGACCCTCATCTGGATCTAAGGGTTCAATGACCCGAAGGCCATGTATTTCAAATGTCATATGCCTTTTCTTTAAATCAACAATAGTATAATTGTCAAAGGCCCAATCAATTCCTAGCAATGCAAGGTAAGAGCAACTGTCATCAACAATTTCAATTACCTCAAAATCTGCAAAGGTTCTAACTTCGTCGATGTCCACAAGGACATGCTCCAATCATCCAAATGGGATGACAACTTGCTGATTAGCCATTATAAGATTGATAGGGGAATAGATCATCTTAGGTTTTCCCATCAGTGCCCAAGTTTTCTTTATTATGACATTGACCTCCGACCCTAAGTCGAGGACCACATAGTCTAGATCATACTCTACTATTTGGGCATTCAAGTGTAATTCTTTATTTTTCCTTCTCTTCTTACTGATTTGGTGTACTTCCTTGCTCAGTAGGGGGTCTATCCTTCCTAGCTCATATTGTCTGATTAAGTTCTGTAACTCTTGTACATCACTTTTATCTTGAATTAACTTAACACAAGTGCATAGAAATTCCATGAGTTTGCTTACCTCTTTTCCTTCTTCTGGTAAAGCAGATTGATCAAATGCCCGAGGCATTCTATATTCTTTTATTTCTAGTTGTGTTTTTGATGAAGAGCCTTGATCTTCTTTGAACTCTTTCCTTGCTTCTTCAAAGATTTTCCTTTATTTCTTCGCATCAAAGATCTGGGTCTTTTCTGCAACTTTTCTGATTCCCGAGTCTTTTGCAATCTTCCCTTGGGTCACTCTATCCTGTCCTATAGCAATGCCTCCTCAAGTAATAACAACGATTCTAGGATCAACTCCGTGGGGTTCTTCTTTGATAAATTGTATTTGTGGTTTCTGCCGAGGTCCTCGTTTCTCCTGGAGCTTAGCCAACAATACTTGACAATCCTCAATGACATGCTCAAAGGAGTTACAACAACTGCAAGTGGTACAAGGGTTCTGACAGTCCCTTGCTAGATGTCTTGGCTGCATCCAGTTATAACAGATTATTTGTCCTCAGCCTCAACCCATTCCTCCTCCTCGTCCTTGTCCTCTATATCCACCACGAGGGTTGAAGTTTCCCCTTCCCAGGGAGTTATACTACGCATTGTTTCCTTCTTGATGTACTTCACCTTGGATCTTGTATATGTCTCTTGATCTTTCATGCATGAGATCGTATGCTCTGCAATTTCTATCATCATGCCCTACTGATTTACTGAATGTGCAATACAAGTTTGTTGAGGTCTGAGCGTATTTCTGCATGTAGTAGCACTCACCAGGGCAATGTCAATTTCTGCATACTTCACACCAAGGTAAGGTGACTTGCTTCAAGGGGCTTGAAGCTCTAGAATCCAAGTATTCATTGAATAGAGGGAAATGTTCCTTATCATGACCTTCTAATCTGCATCTGACACACCAAATGTCTTCCCTTTTTTCTTTTCCCTCGTCTTTCTTCATGTCTTCGACCTATAGAGACAAACTAGTTAGCTGACTCAAGATCCGACTCATACCTGAGCTGGATTCTCCCATAGGGGCTGATTCAAGATTCATGGAAATATCCAATGCTTATGCCTGGGAAGAAATCTTCTATTGCATAAAGGGAACTTTGATATGTGGTAACAGGGAAACGATGAACCATTCCTTGTTCTTCTCATCTGGGATCTTAAAATTCAGTCTTCCTGTTAGGGTCTTGAATCTCTGGTCGAACTCCCAAACAGGTTTGGCTACCTTTTGCTTGATCTCTTTCAGTTTTGCAATACATTGTGACTTTGACTTAGGTTTCTTAAATTCTACAATTAGTGCGTTCTTGATCTCATTCAATGGCTTAGGCTGCACATGCCCTTGGACAAGCTCCATATACCATCTCAATGCATGGTCTCTCAGTGTAGTGCTAAACTGGTTTCTTTTAACAGCTTCATCGGTAATATTTTTAATGTTCCATACGGCCTCACATAGGAACCAGTGCTGATCAGGATCTTTAGATCCATCTCCTCTAAAGATAGGGAGCCTCATCTCATCTACCATGAAGTTGCCTAGGTTTCCTGTCTGAGTGGATTCTAAACTGCTATTAATAGTGCTCTATGGACTTTGGTGATTTGGAATGTTTTGATTACTTAGCGTTTATGAAACAATAGGAGGATTGATATTACTTACTTAAATAGTCTACATAGTTCCTGAGGTTTCTAGCTCATTTTGGTGAAGTTCTTTAGTTGTTTCTTCCTCTGGTCCCATGGGTTTTGAATGTTCTTTGTCTGTCAAATCTGCCTCTTCTCCATTGTAGAAACCTTCTTCTCCGTAGTTTTGCTTAAAGAGTTTCTCAAGATGAACCGCTCGAAATACTCTTCCACTGCGTGTATGCCCATCTTTTGTGTCACTGTCCGAGTTCTTGGACATTAGCCTTTTCAAATCCACCTGATCTAATGTATCTTCAAGACGTTCTTTTCAAGCAACAACATCTTGATTCTCAACTTCAGAAAGTGAATTTTTTTTCCTCTGGGTCCTATGAAAAAGTATCTCTCGGCTTCGCTATATGATTCTATCCTGTCAATATCAAACTTAGTGATGTACCCTCCAATGGTAATATCAAACTAATGAACTACTGCTCTAGATATGGCATTATCAACTCTTTTGACCTTTTGGATCAACACCAATGTCCAAACCACAGGAGGTCTAGGTCTGATCTTGAACTAGGTATAAACTAACCTAGTCAACCACTCAAACAACTCCTAGTGGATTCATCCAAAGAAGATATCGTGAATGTCGGTGAAGATGTATCTTTGTAGCCAATCTTCAATACTCAGCTTAGGGTTCTTGTTCTGGGCTTCAACGAAGTCCCTCTCTTGATCTTCAATCCACTTTTGAATATTTGTCTTCAATGGGAACCACCTTGACATTCCCTCATGAATATTTTGGTCCCGACAATGGAACCATTTGTTGGAACAGGGGCAGACCCGAGGTTCACTCCAAGAGTGCACCAAAAAGCCCAAGCTACTAGCCCTTTCGGCAGTACCTGCGAAGAAGATGTTGTCTCACCTGAAGTAGCTATGAGGGGGTTGCAGGATAGATATGTCTACAACCAGGGGAATGTCAAGTGGATCTAATACAGTAGTAACACAACATGCATCTATCACTCAACAAGCTAGATATATCTTTCAAAACTAGAGATCTGGTCTAATACAATAAAGCAGAGAACAACATAACAACGACAAAGATCAAAGAATCAATCACACACACAACAACAAATGTACATGGTTCACCCTCTCTCTAGGTCTACGTCCACAAAACTGTGCTTATGATTTATTAAGGTAAAGCATACATTTATTGTCTGCGCTCTCAACTAGAAGATCTTCTCTCTTCTTCCTCTTTCCTTCCTTCACACCCAGCTGCAGGACTGATCTTTGCACACCGCTGAAGATATTACAATATCTGAAGGCTCTCTCTCTCATCACTTCTCTATCTTAATACAATGATCTCTCTCAATTCTTTAGCTAGATCATCAACAATATCGCACCAAAAACCCCCAACCCAGGTCCTCTTGACCCTTATTTATACATTACAATATCTCACCAACAACCTTATGTTGAAACCTAGATTCCAAAACTCTAAATACTAAAACCCTAAATGCCAAAACCCTAGATGTCTAAAACCCTAGGTCAACTTGACCCACTTTTCCCAGGCTTTGCTAGCCTATCTTTCCTTTCTTCCTATGCAGTGCTAGTGATGGATTTTTTCGCTTGCTGAGATGTCCATATTCCTTGCTTACCTATCATGCTTGATCCTCTCATCCAACAACTTTCTTTTCCATACTTCACTCTATATTTTCTGCTCTTTTGCTTACTTCGACCCAGTGACTGTCACTGTGTCTCCTGCAAAGTTTGCTTTTTACCTTTTCTTCCTTGTTCTTCGCTTCCTTCCATAACCAAGGTCCAACAGACATTGAAGTATACAATTTCACATAATGATCAAAATTGGCTCTCTATGATGTTAGTTCAACCACAAGTTCTAAAATATAAATAGCTAAATTTATTCATACCATGATTTTTCTATGACATTGAAGTATATAATTTCACATAATGATCAAAACAAGTTGTATATTGAAGAAATCGACCTAGCTTGAAACATTTTTAAGGTGATATTGAATGTTGTATACGAAAAATTCACGTAATATTGTCACAAATGAAGGAATTGGTCACTGTAATATTATCTTATGCAACTTAGCACGTTGACCTGTTGCAAGTGCTCTTTCACGAGTGAAGAAAATTGGACACTCTAATATTGTGTGATTCAACTTGGCATGTTGATTTGTAGCATACTTTATAGGGAAACATCACATTGTATGTTCGCATAGTTTGATAATCAACATATTGGCTCTCCAAATGCCAATATTCATAAGGAATAGTCTTCCACACCATTGTAAGTTTCTGAGAATATAACATATGGAAATATTTTTTCCATGTTCATCCAAATTTCTTGTAATTTTGTAGAATATAAACATACATATCATTTTACTATGTCAATACAAATTTTATTTGGAGTTGGTTTGTCACCCAAAATTTTCTTTCAATGTGTGTTTAATGTTTGTTTTCTTATTGTTAATCTTATGAGTCACATATTGTTTGAACCAAATCGTTAGGAATGCATTTTTTCATATGTATTGAAGGTGTTTTCATTTCACATTGTTTTTGATAAAGAATCACTCTTAAGAAAAGGAGATTGAGTATGCCTTTCATAGCCATGTTGAAGAGTTTGACGAGGGAATTTCCAATCTTAATCATAACATGGGAATCTTGGATAGCCAAATGGTCCATGCCACTTACACACATTAACTTTGAAATATGTCATCATGACACTACAAAAGAGTATTCTACAAATAATTCTCATGACTCACTTTAACCCAAGTTCTAGCAACACCCTACCACAACAATCAAATTTGGGTTCTCCACTTTGAGTGGAGACACATATAGAAATTCTTTCGTATGAGGTTTATAAGGGTGCAAAAAAGATTTGAATGCACAAATAAGATTTTCTTTGGTGGAAGAGCTTAGGTGAGAAATGACTACTTAGACCATGATGTGTTGGATGAGTTCAAAATCGTTGTCACTGCCAAGTTTTACCTTGTTAACTATTTAGAAGGAGCAATGATAGTGGGTGTTTAGAATCTAACTTGCAACTATTTTTTGAAAACAAGGATTCATTTCCCCCCTTCTCAGCCTGATGATATATATTGATGGACGTAACATACCCAAAATTTAACACCAAGACAAACACACAAACACATTCCTATATATTGATTGATAGGCACATGACATATGATCAATATATATATATATAAAATAACAATAAATCCACTATCTATGCATGCATCATAACATGAATTTATCCATGTAATCGACACATGTTGTGAAGAGAATTGGATTGATGTCATCAAAATAAATTATTCCATGTTAGTGAAATAGTGATCCATGTATGATCACATGTGGATCAATGTATCATTTGATAAATATATCAAACTACATACTACCACTATATATGTCATTTATTATATATCAATATATGGTTGTGAAAATTCTATAGGTATTATGCATTCTACAATAGAGTAAACAATAATGTAACGACTAAATCCTCCATCTAGTAATCTTCACTCTGGATTTCCTAATAGGGGGGGAAGAAGGAATGAGTTATCATAACCACATAGACATATGGTCATCCATCGACAATTTACAATTTCTTTCCACTACTCTTTCCTACTCCACCCTTTGGCTCCAAGATACATCAATGTTGCACCATTATATTGGCTCCACTAGTGTGTCCATTACTTTGTTTGAATAAATAGTCTTATTTCCATGATTGTGTACCCCAACAAAATTTCAAATGGATCATTGTTTTTTGAACTTATGCCTTTTACATTTTACACCATTCCAACCCCGTGGAATTTAAAAATAAAGCATTTCCTCCTCTCCACCTTACAATGATGTACTTTTTTCCCCTTAGGGAAAATTGTTATATATATATATATATATATAATCCATATAAATCATTACTAATTTTACTATTATTATTAGCAATATAAATAATATAAATTACATTACAAGGAAAACACCTTCTAGCGGAGGTTTTTAGTGTTACAAAATTTGGATTTAAAAAAAAAAACCTTCACTACAACCTCCTTTATTTACTATAGACGTTTTAGCGGATGTTCCATATAACAAATAAATTGGGTTGGCAGAGTTTATAGCAAAGGTTTCTTTTTTCACTGTTGTTCTTGTCCAAACACACCGGTGCAGTATTGAAAAACACATACTTGTGCATTAGTATAATACAAACACATCGATGAATTAATATAATACAAATTATTCGATGTGGTTAATATAATAAAAAATTCCCCAATGCATTTATAACTATTGTGCACTAGTTCCATATTTTTCATTGTATGCAGAGCACCAATGCTCTTATAATTTCTATGCACTGGTTCATCTTGTTTGCATATTAAGCACCGATGCATTTTAGGTTTTGTACACCTCAGTGCGTTCAATTTATAGTGAGCATCGATGCAATCAAGTTATCCTGAGAAGTGCATTTAATATTGCATGCACCCTGGTGCTTGTGTAATTAGTACGTACTAGTGTTTGTTTTATAATGTGCACCGAAGGGTAGTGAAATTTTGAATATTCGAGGTGAGATGTCGGTGCCATTATTTTTACTAAGCATCGCTGCATAAATAATATTTAGAACCATGGTGCGTATAATAAACTTAATGCACCGATACAAAAATTATTTTTGGTGCACTGATGTATATTTTAAACATGAGCATCATGCAATTTTGAAACAATAAATATTATTGTATGTTATATCATTTATGAAACAATGTGTTTCTCAATAGTTCGTATCGATGCATCATTGTAATTAATGTGCATAGTGCATGTGTCTCCTCAAAACACACCGCTTTCTATATTATGACACGTACCGTAATGTGAGTTCAAAAGAACACAATGCACTAATATGTATATATTTTAATTCATTGTTTTTTGCAAATTTTCATTTAATCATTTTAAAATCAAATATTGTTTCATATTTTTGTTATTGCATTAATGTGTTATCCAACTAATTACACCTTTAATACTTGTAACAATGTAAATTATCCACATATTAATTATTCAAGAACACAATACCTTACAACATTTGACAATGCAATGAAATAAGAAACCTATTTTATTATATATGAATAAGAGACCCATTTTCATACAAAAAGGGACAACATAAAGGTCCACGATAATCAAATTGCAACCAATTTGTAATTTTTACACTTATTGGTAACATGTCCTCATGCAATTGGGACAATATGTTAAGTACATTAAACAAAATCCCCGATTTTCAGAGACAAATATTCTAAGACATACAACTTGCTGTAAGATTCAATTATATTGATTTTCATTCATCAGTTGAACTGTTGTCATCGCTCGAGTTGCGTGTATGCCTCATTTCTTCATCATTTGTAGGTGATATTATACTTTGGTTTTTTAACATAATGTTTTCTTGATCGACTTGTTTTTTATGTTCTTCCCCTTCATATTCCATCTACAAACATAGAAATAAGATGTAATAAGTATATCAACACACACACACACACACACACACACACACACACACACACACACACACACACACACACACACACACACACACACA
>ML827515.1:72760-85648 GCA_009831015.1 Picea engelmannii | reverse complement strand
ACACACACACACACACACACACACACACACACACACACACACACACACACACACACACACACACACACACACACACACACATATATAGTAGATGTTGTGAGAAATTTCACCTAGCGGACAGGTTGAACTCTCCTTTGGACCAAGACTCCTTCTTTGGTCCAAACACATAATAAAACAAATGACACTAATTAGACCTATCTTGACTAAAAAAAATGAGAAGGAAGAGAATGTGGCATACCATTTTATGATGGTCGTCCTCACTGCTCCAACCTTTGACCTTGATCTCCAAAGTCCTAGGCGCAAGACAAGAACTGAAATGAACAACAAGGAATATCCTTATTCCACTCTATGTGGTTAGAGAAAATATATCTATCTACAATGACTGTAACAACAATAGACAAGAATATGTATGAACATATGAACTTGAAGGGAAGAAACCAAGTTTATATTAATGGAAAGTCAATAAAGAAAGCACTTAGAAATCACCTTCAATGTTGCAACAACTTCTCCAAGATCTCTAGTCTATCCCTTTCATTAATGTATAGAGATTATAATAGTGATGCTTTAATGGATTCCTCCTCCATTTCACCATGGAAATTCTGTCAATATATAGGATTGGGAGGCTTAACCGCCGTGAGATATTTTGGGAAATGGTTGAGGATTTTGTTCCATGAGTTGGGATTTGGATTCTTGAGGTTTCCTAGGATGGAGCCAAGGAGTTTGACTCAAATCCTTGACCCCCAAAAACTTGAATCTCCTCGGATTTATTCCTTTAGAAAAAGGTGGGATGGTTATAACCTATGACCACATCAACGCTCCCTCATAATTGAACACAACGAGTTGGAAAAGGGAATCAAATATCCCTATACATGGGAAAGGGTGCATTTATAGGAGATCAACACTCCCTATACATGGGTAGGGGGGCATTGACTTTCAAAAACCCTAAAAAAATTGTCAAAATTCCAAGTAAAAGGCATGTTTTCTGCTTTCAAATGATGGGTTTCTTCAAGCAAAATGACTTAAGGATTATGACAAATGTTCTTTCATGGTGTCAAGGGGTTGCGACACTTAGTAAATTTCATGTGACAGTTATTAAGGTGCATATGACACTTGACGAAGTGCATGCGACACTTAGTAAGGTGCATACCACACTTTACGACACTTGTGACACTTAGGTGTAAATGGGTGCAACACTTAAGTGTGACATTTTGGTGTGTAACAAATGCCCCCTAAAGTTCCAGATCATTTTCAGAATGAAATGAGAGTGGAGATATAATAAATAAATATACTGAGATATCTCGAATATCCAATAATATAACATAAATGTATCAGAGATACAACCATAAACACAGAGATACAGTAATACACAATTTTCTATTAAAGAGCGAAAATGTATAAAGACTGTAAAAATACAGAGTGAAAGACTCGCTAGAATGGTAACAACTTATCTATGAGAAGAGATGTGATGGCTACTCACATTCGTAAGAAGATGAATTACAATGAGGCTCTAAAGGATTTTTTAACATAATGAAAATCCAAAACCCTAACCCCAGAAGATGAAAAGCCAACAATTTTGTGGACCCCGTTTTGGGTAGTTTGCTGTATCAATTTCCCAGGGGTGTAACTTTTGCATATGACCTCCATTTTAGGTGAACAATATCCCATTGGAAAGGTCTATTCAAGGAATACATATTTTGTCATCAAAATATAACTTCATATACATTTTGACTAGGGAGAGCCCTAAAAATGCTGTTTAGGGCCTCAAAACCGACCCAGAAGTTTGGGGCTCGAAAACTAGAAACAAAACTGCTAAAATAAGACAGTTGGAATAGGTGGGTGGCCATCGATATCCACTTGGATCAATCCTCCCTCCTTAGGAAGCAATGGTCTCCATTGCATTGAGTTCCCGGAGGAGTGTGGAAAGCAAATGATATAACTAAATCTTGATGTACTACTTGTGTTGCTGGAGATGTTGTGTTGTGGATGGATGTCACAAACCTGTTACTGGCGGGGTTGAATCTGTTCGACCATTCAGGCTATATGAGATGCCTATGTGCATAATGAATATTGGTGCTTTATTGCAGTCTTGTCGACCTGCTTCTGTTGGATAGAAGGTGCTTGGGATGAGGTTGTAGTGGTTTCACTATCCTTCTATTCACCTTTCAAACAAACGAATGAATTAATCAGTTAATGGAGGTTGGAATTGCACAACTAGTTTTACCCTATCCTTAGATCAACCTAATTACCATGATAAAATCAAACAATGGAAATGAAATGCATTATTCTTCCTTGCTTAGAGATTACCTTGTACATTTCACTTGGATTTAGTGGATTTGGTGTTGAATACATGGTGGGATCGAACTCCATTAACACATTGAAACTAAATGCACAAGCCCATGACCAAACACCTTTAATGTTGGCCACATTTACATAATAAACATACCATGCAAGATTTGGGTTATTCAACATAGTTCGATCCTTACTTGCAGCGGAAAAAATATCATATAATGAGAAAAGAAACATTGAATCCAACCTGTTAGCACTAGAAGTCACCTTTGGATTGTGACAGAGGTAAGCCCAATACTTATCAGTTTATGTCACAATGAATAAATTTAAGGGGGTCTAATGGACACAGACTTAAGATGATATCTCTTTAACTCGGAAAACTAGGCTGGTATGTGAGAGAAGGTAAGGTATTGATCAAACTTTAGTCAGTAATTTATAATAAGGGTGAGTAAGATGAAGAACTTGAGGATAAAATGTAGAGGTCTTCTATGGACATCCGGTCTTCCAGCAGCCCTAGGAGGAAAAGCTTCAAATACGAGTTCCTCTTGAACCCAAAAATTAAGGAAAATGAAAGCGTCATAACACTATTGCAATCAAACATACATTACAATACAGTCACAACAACTCGACTGGATCATCCATGCCTGAGTCTTCAATATCATAAGCAAAAGAGATGATAAGAAAGCTGACTTTCATTAAACAAGAAGTCTCAAATGATAACACATAACCAGAGAATTAGAGGCTTCATTAAAACTTTACAATCGGGAGCTTAGCTCAACCCTCGACCTTAACAAAATATCAAAACTAAGTATTTATACTCAGAACAACTTGCCACCACCAGGAGTGTGACTTGGCTACTGTAATAAAATATTTATGTATGTATCCTTTTCTGTCAGGCTACACTTGCATTCTTCTGTCGGAAGCGAGCTCAGATCAGTATGGGCTTTGCAGGAGCATCTATTTACAGGGGGAATTTGTGCTGACACTTTGCCTCCACAGTCAAATTTTCCATGCTTTCCATTTATGGGGTGAAACGAGGTTTCAACCACCTCCCCCATTTCCATTAACTATTTTCATTAGGATCAAGAAGAGACCTGACACCCATGAATGCTCTAGGAGACATTCATGACTCCTTCAAGTTAACACTAGCACCTCGAGACCACATAGATCTTCCTCTATGAACAATACAAATGATTTCAGTCTTCATGCATCTACTCTCCATCGCTTCATGTGACCTTGAGCCATGACCTAGGGCTCCTACATGAAATTTTGAGAATTCACATTCCAGGAGTCTTTACCTTACTAGATTCAAAATATCCCGATGCTCGAACCTACGAAATAACCCATCCATATTGACAGTCAATTTTTCTTTGAATTTAACGACCAGGATGCTTGCTCGAAAACCCTAGCTACCTGCCACTCAAATAGGTTCTTATCCTTATTTATGGCCCTGCTTCACATATAATCACGGGTCCAATTCCTGGGTGCTTTGCGACTTCACGTTTCGCGAGTCTGTGTTGTGCTCCCTGCTAAAACCTTAAAGTCGTAGAATCATGATTTATCATATCAGGAATACGCATCCCTTTGAATCAAATGAATCAAATTAATATTGGCATTTCAGGACTTCGACATTTCGGGACTTGGGAAATATGCACATTCCTCAGTTCAGTTTTCCTGAAATGACTTTCTCGGAATCTCAGATCTGGTGCCATGCATCCTACTAGATAAGATGGCTCCTACTGATTTCATATTTCGGGGTTTTAGATCTTTTACAAATAACTTCAACAACGTTCCAAACTCCTGATTCCCGTGATTATCATTTTCTGCTGAAAGAATGAACTTGCCCGCTCACTTGATTCAAGTCCATATCAGACCGCTCTGAGTGTTGTTCTTTGTACTTATGGTTGTGGCCTTTGTAAAAAAATATTTGGACGAATGGATGAGGGCTTGGGAAAGAAAAAGGATCAGTGATAGAGGAAACGAGGGAAGTGATCAACCTTAGAGAAAACAACAAAGCAAAGTGATGAGACTTCTCAGGCAAGCCAATCAAGGGAAAAGAGGCCAATCAAATAGAAGAAGGGTAATAGAAGAAAAACTACAAGCCGAGAGGAAAAACTTAATATTGGGCCTGTGAAAGGATGAGAGATAAGAAACATTACATACCTAGGTAGAAACCACAAACCCATGAGACTCTGAAAAGCTTATGTGATAAAATTTGGTTCCACAGGTGATGGCATGCTCCCTGCGAGCTGCCAAGAAAAGTAGTTCCAGTGCCTTAGTATTGGGTTATGGAGTCTAGATATTTAAAACAAAATAAACATAAAAATAGGAAGGATGTTTACAATGGTGGGACACCAACTGCGGCTTCAAACAAAAAACATTTTTAGAAAGTGCCCATTAACAGGGCCACCAAAAACTTCACCACCCTCCAAATTCTGCAACCTGTAGGTATTATTAGGGAATATCTCAGAAATTTTGAAGGGGCCAATTCAGAAGGCATCTAATTTACCATGATTTCCTTTGTCCTACTTGGGTTCATCCCATTTTAGCACTAGATCTCTGAGATGGAAATATTCCTTTCTTACTTTCCTATCAAAATCCTGTTTGATCTTTTGTTGATGTTCATGTGCTTTGACCAGTATCTTCTCCCTAGTCTGATGCACTTCTACCAACTGCAGTATCCTCCTGACCATGTCATCAGGTTCTCCTTGGTAGTCCTGGAAGAATTTTGCCACTGCTAAGGCCAACTGAGAAGGAAAGATGGCATAAATTCCATATACAAGATGAAAGGAGAGATGCCAAGAGATCTCTTTGGGGTCACTCTATCAGCCCACAAAGAAAACTTGAGCTTTGAATCCCATGCTTTCTTATTTTCCTCTAACAATATTTTGATGATCTTTATGAGGCTCTTGTTATAGGAATCTGCTAGTCTGTTACCTTGAGGGTAGTAAGGATTTTAGTGAATCAATGCAATCCCAAACTTCTCACATAATTGAATCAATGGTTCGACCTTAAAATATGCAACATTATTGGTGAAAATTCTTTTCGGACAACCAAACCTTGCTATAATATCCTCAGGAGAACTAATTATTACCTTGTGATAAGCACTCCTTGTGGGGATAACCTCTGTCCATTTGGTAAAATAATCTGTGGCAGTCAAGATCCACATATGCTATCCACTTGAAGAAGGATGAATTTCCCCAATAAAATCTAAGTCCCATTTCTGAAAGGGTCCCAAAGCTACCACATGCTTCAATGGAAAAGGCTTGAGTTGTTTCTTTCCAGAGAATTTCTGGCACTTAACATAAGCCCTGATTTTTGCACAGACATCGGTGAATAGAGTAGGCCAGAAATACCCAGCCTTGAGAATTTTATAGGCTGTAGTTCTCCAGAAGTGATGTCCTCCACATAGGCTATCATAAAAGTCAAACATAATATTTTGGGCTTCTTGTGGGTCTAAACATCTTAAAAACACACCTAGGGGATCCTTCCAATAAAAAATCTGATCAATGAGGCAATATCTAATTTATTTGAGCTTAAGAGCTCTTGCATTGATTTTTCCCATGCCATCTGGAGGCCTTAACTCCTGTAGAAAATATATAATGTCTTTGTACCAGGTGTAGTCTACCAATGGAGGGTCGCCCTGAGAACTTGTATCAATGAACTTATCGTACTAATTTTCTGAGCAAGTGTTGATGAAGTTAACCCCGAAATATTTGCAATTGGATTCAACAAAGGGATTGGATAAACCTTGGCCTTTAAATAGTTTGGTGGGATTTAATTCCAGGTCAAATTTAAGGATTTTGGCAATCCACTTGCTCCTTCTTCCATCTATGTCAGGTTGAATGATAATTTCCTTCATAGAAGTTGAAGAAACATATACAATGACCTTTTAATGCAAGACATATATCCTAAAAGCTTTGAGGTATTTCAAAAAATCATAGGCCTACTTCTCCACGATGTCATATTTGATCTCTCCATCTCTCAATGCTCTGTTGAAAAAGATAATGGGCTGGTCCAACCCTTCAACATTCTTTTGCAACAAGACAACTACTACTGTGTCAAATGAGGCAAAGGAAAAAATCAAGAAATCCTTGGATTAGTCAGGACTGATGAGAACGAGTGCCTCAATCAACTCCTTCTTGATTCGATTGAAATAATTTACGGACTTAGCTGTCCATTTCACATCATTCCCCCTCCTGAGCATGTCTGTAATATTCTTTACCAACTCAACAAAATTTGAAACAAACCTTCTCAGAAAATTAATTTTGCCCAGGAAAGATAGGAATTCCTTCTTGGATCTGGGAAGTGACAAGGTTTGAATAACTTCTACTCTTATTGAATCAATTATGACCCCCTCAACTGATACTATGTGCCCCAACAATTTCCCCTCTTTCATGGAAATTAGAGACTTTTTAGGATTCAGGGAGAGACCAAATTTTCTACATTTCAAGAAGACCTTTCTCAGATGATAACAATGTTCTTTATCAGATCTAGAGAAGACTGTAATTTCATCCAAATAGATGACCACAAATTTATCCCTTTCTCCAATGAAGGCGATGTCCATGGATTGCTGAAAGGTTTCTCCTGCGTTCATCAATCCAAAGGGCATTTTGGCATACATGAATGTGCCCCAAGGAGTAGTGAACACTGTCTTTTCTCTATATTTAGGCAGGATAGAGACCTGATTGTATCCAGAAAATCCATCAATCATGGAAATCCTGAATGCACCTGTTATCCTCTGCAATATGTGTTCCATCTTTTCCAAAGGGTAATTTTCCTTCTTTGATATTTTGTTTAGGTTTCTGAAATCGACACAAAGTATGATTTCTCCACTTTTATTTCTCACTGGGCCCAAGTTGGCCACCCACTCTGAATATCTCAAAGGGACAATTATTTGGGCATCCAACAACTTCTTTACCTCTTTCTCCATAATAAGAAGCAACATAGGATTTATCTGTCTTAATTTCCGCCTGAATAGTTTGGACTCCTCCTTCAGTGGGATCTTATGCTCAATGAAACTTGAGTCGTATTTTCTGAGGTCTTCATAGTTCAAGGAAAACACATCAAATAATTCTCTTAATAACTCAGTATACTCGGTCCTTTGTTTCTCTGACAGTCTGGTTGACAACTTGACAAATTTAGGATCCTTTTTTGTACCAATATTGCACTCATTCACGCCAACTTCTTCATTTGAGGATTTACCCTTTACCGCCACATCATTCTTGTCAAATAATATTTCCAAAGGAACTAGTCCCTTTGGGATATGATTGCTGGGCAACTGGACAATATGATGGTTAGCAATTTTGTTTAGAAAAGTGTCATCATGAGGGTTTATTTCAGAATCAGGATCTTGATCAATGTGTAATGTAGAAAACTCATCAACAGTCTCCAGAAATATTTTGATTTCCAGATCATCCTCGAACACTTTCGAATGATTGACATTGTTAGGTATATAGAGTATAAATTTCACTTCTACATCATACCTGAGTTTGGGTGGCAGAGGGACTCTGAAATTACTTGTTGAAGAGGCTAGAGAATTGACCATAGAATTCTCTTCTCTTGGAACAAATGAGATGTTGAAAGCCAAGAAAAAACTGTCGACTAGATCCCAGACTTCATTTCTGTAACTCCTAAGATGAGGGTGTTTATCTTGATAAATGATTCTGATCTATTGGATGATTAACTAGACATCCCCAATTACTAATATCTCTTTAATTCCCATCTCTTTTGCAGTCCACAAACCCAAAACAAGAGCCTCATATTCTGCCACATTATTGGTAGCTTCAAATTCTAACTTGTATGACAGAGATATAATTTCTTGAACAGGAGAAACAAGGAATACTCCAGCACCAACACCTTCCCTAGAATAGTCTCCATCAAAGAACATTTTCCAAACAGAGGTAATCAGAGGAGAATCTTCATAGAGAATAAGGGACTGTTTTTTGATTTCAAGAGGAGGTTCAGGGGCATCAACGAGATGCAATAAGCTGGATCCCAAGTCAGTGTCAAGTTCAAATATAGGATGATTGGTGGGGTTTTATTAATCACTAATAATATAGTCCAACTTGGCTTCTCTATATAGTCTTCTATGCTCCCCCCAAAACACAGGAATGGTAGCATATGTGAGGTCCATATGCAATGTTCCTCCAAGTCTTTTAATCCAAGATCTTGACAAGAGCATGCCAAACTTGGGAGGAACATCAACCACCATGATATCCATGACCATACTCTTCATGGGCAGCTAAAACAAGGTCACAACTAGGTCTTTGATGACCCCCAAACATTGTACTTTACTAGAGTCAAAAGAATACAAATCATGATAAGATTTTGTGATTCCTAATCCCAGTTATTCTGTGAAAGTTTTAGGCATGAGATTATGAGAAGCCCCTTAATGACCTAAGATGAATGCTATCTTTTCATCTTGAAAATTGATTAAGTCTGTGGGATGATTCGAGGGTTCAGGAAACAACCATCTATATAGGGATCTCTTAAAGTTTTCATGCTTGAGCAGCTTAGAAAGGGGTACAAGGATCCTAATTTTATGAATTTCATGCTCAAAGTTAAAATATGAGGAGGGCTTCATAATTTCTTTTAACTCCAGGATAAGACCTTTGGCTACTGGTGGGGGGTTCTGTGTCTTCTTCTCCTTGCTTCTTGCTACATTTTCGAAAGGATTTTCCACTCTGGTAGGCTAATCAGGAACATTGGGATTTCCTCCTTTCTTTTTGGACCTGAGGTTGTATCTATTTGGGTTGTCGTTGGCCTTATCCCCCTTTCTCAACTTGCTTAATTGGCTATCCATGAGAGGCTCCTCGTATTCTGATTGAGTTAAGTGAGGAAAAGAGGATGTGTCTCCAAGACAATGGATTTTTGGATCGAGGTCTTCTTCCTCTCCTTCATCATTCGTAACAAAATTATTTTGAAGAGGGGTATGAAATTTCTTTTCTTCTCTTTCTCTATTCATTTGTTCCCTTTGGGTAATCTGAGGAGCATTGTTATTAGGACTCCTGAAGTTTCCTCTACTATCAACATTTGGGGGATTCCTATATGTCTTATTCCCTTCCAATTCCAATCTCTCAATTCTAGTTGAAAGTGATTTCAGTAACTTGGTTACTTTGTCCATTTGAGGGGGAGAAATAGAGGAACTAGAGGTTGAAGTTTCATACCTCCCCTTCCCTCTGTCTCTATCAGCCTTATTCTTGAGTCGGTCAAATGCCAATACGTTAGACTCTACTTCAGGGCTACATCTTACATATGATCCATGGAGGTAGCTCTTCTCTCTCTTAATAGGAGGCAAAAGTCTAGGTGAAAAGCACTAGCATAAGTAATTTTGGCAGAGGCCTCTATAGGCTTTATCTCAATAGGGATCTTATTGTACATCTTGTTTAATCTTTTGGAGAAATCAGAGATAGATTCTTCCTCCTTTCTCCTTAGGGACCCAAACTCTGTAATATAATACATGAAGTCCTTTTTATCCTCCCACTGTCTCAAGAAGACATCATCTAGAGCCTCAATCCTATCAATGGATCCAGGGGAAAGGGCCCTAAACCACTTCCTAGCCTCTCCATCAAGGCTATGGACAAAGATCCTCATCCACACATCTTCATTTACTATGACATAGTTATCATCATAAATATAGAAAGCTACAAGGTTCTCCTCTGTAGTAATATCTCCCTCCCCCGTAAACTTAGGCAACTTCTTAAGGTAGCCATGGGCTGGGAGGGAATTAAGAGGTTGAGGTAACATAAGAGGGGCATATATGGAAGCTACTATAGCATCCATTATGTTTCTGGGTAGATTTTCTCCTGCCATTGGAGTGTGAATAGGAGGATAACCAGGAGGGGATGGAGTTTGGACAAGAAAGATTGGAGGTGTGCTTCTGGGAGCAAAGGGAAACAACTAAGGATCTTGAGAAAAGGCCTCAAGTCTCACGGGAACAAGGGTTTCCCTCTCTATAAAAGAAGCAAATTAAACAGGAGGAGGAGTGGTGAAACTGGGAGAGGGGTAATCAAGAAGAACACTCCCAAAATTTAAACTTATAGAAGGTCCCATAGATGGTGTAATAGGAAAATGAGAAACATCTACTGGAGTTGCTATAGGAGAATAATGAAAGTTACCCGAATCACCTGGTTCAACAGTAGAAGTACCCTCCTGAAGGGTATTTTGTCTTCTGATAATTTCCTCTGGATCATCTTTAGGTGTCACTAAAGGCAGCTATGGAGTAGACCTCGCGTGTTTGCCTCTAGAAGCCACAACTGAAACCATGGAGTTGTAACAGTGGAGTCACCTTTTGAACAGTTGCAATATTCAATGTTCTGAGTTCTAATGTACCTTCAGAATAAGAAGCTCGTTGTCGTTCAATCCCAGGGAAAATCTCCAATTTGTCCCCCACAACAGTGCCAAAAATGTTAGCACTAAAAGTCACCTCTGGATTGCGGCAGAGGTAAGCCTAATACCCATCAGTTTATGTCACAATGAATAAATTTAAGGGGGTATAATGGAGGCAGACTCAGGATGATATCACTTTAACTCAGAAAAATGGGCTGGTATGTGAGTGCAGGTAAGGTCTTGATCCAACTTCAGTCAGTAAGTTGTAATAAGGGTGAGTAGGATGATGAACTTGAGGAGAAAATGTAGAGGTATTCTATGGACATCCTGTCTTCCAGCAGCCCTATGTTGGGCCCCAACAACTTCCCTTATATTTTTACAAAATTTAAAGGGCCCCTATTAGAATCTTGATAGTTATAATGAGCTACAGAATCAACCTTTTCAAATAGTTCCATTCCTTGGCTTGCTTTGAGACAAACTTAAGACATTCACTTTAGTATGAGTCATTTACAAGAGTATATGTCAAAATTTAAAAACGAGCATAAAAATCTCAATTTAAACAAAAACGTTAATTTTTATCAAATGTTTACTTTTGTTTAAATTATGATTATGTGTCCCCGGATGGGGTGTCATTAGCAGCTAGCTGGCGTAGGCAGACGCAAGGTGGGTGCCAACGAGGCACGGAGCCACGTGATGGGCCCGTGCCTCCATCCGCCACCCTCCAGGACTATTAATGCTGATTAATGTCGATGGGAAGGCGTTATTACTGCCCTCGACCTCCACGTTATACCATGGCAAGGGCGATTGTTCCCATTGTTACTCTATTTGATTTTGGTTTTCGCTGCTGGTTAGTTGAGTTCCTCTCTCCGCGTCCATGGACACCTTCTGAGGGCGCAGACTGGTCCCTGGAGGCTCCCAACTGTGGCCATCTCTGCGCATCCACAATGCCTAAGCATAAGCGGCGCCTAAGAGGAAAACCACGGTGGGGATCTCCGTGGAGACCTCGACGCCCTTCTCTTTCACTGCATGATGAGTCTCTCCTTGCACCTAGCCATCCCTCCCCGGAGGCGGAGCCTACCCATACTCCTCCGACTCAGTCAATTGCAAGCTTCAGTCGTATGGACTTGATTTTACGGTCGCCTTGTTCTTCGCTGCCCTTCCTATTGGCTCCTCCCGGAACAACACAGTATTCCTTTCAGTCCTCGGCCCTCCCTCGCACATTAGATGCAGCGCCACCACCTCCGAGGCAGGATTTTGCAAGCGCTGGAACACCCTCTGTTGACGCAGCAACGAGTGATTTGGTCACGGATAAATTGGCCAATCTTTACAGCCTTGTTTTCGAGCTAAGACAGGGCGTTGAGGACTTGCAGTTCAGGCTGCAACTGTCGAATGAGAAGGCCACCCTTTTCCTCCAGCTCCTTTCCTCGCTGCACGAGGCCTTCCTCTCGACCTCGACAACTGCCACCTCCGAGAAGGCCCCTGATATTGACATCGCCACAGACATAGAGCGCAAGGGAGCCTGTGACCTCGACGGAGCAAAGGAGCATACGACTTCGCCACAGACGCAGAGTACACCCACCATAACTGAAGACATAATGATGCAGGGGGCAACAGCTCCACCTTCGTCGGAAACGGGTAATTCCACCGAGACTGAGCAATATATGGTGCAGCACAATCGTGGTGACGGGAAGCAGGAGAAGCTCGAGGTGTACTAGGGCGACGGGACGACAATTGTGGAGGAGGAACCCTGGACATGCGACCTCAACGCCACCTAGCCAGGTTACTCACCAAGTGTTTAATGTCTGATGGTTTAGAAATTCTTGTTATATGTCTGATGTTCCAGCTGGAGATCTATTTTGTTTTTAGACTTTTTACTGCATGCTTGTTACTCTTTTCAAACTGATTAGGTTGCTGACCAGGCTGGTTTCCCCTCTGTTGGGGCAGCCTAGAATTCTCAGCAGACCCGCTACTCTGTCTTGTAACACTCTTTTTGCCTATGGCAGGTCCCTGATATAATATATTTTCTTACTTACAAAAAAAATAAATTTATGATTATGTGTTTATTCTTTTGGTTATTAGCAAGTTTGACTATTTTGAATAATGTGTTCAATACTTCATCAAATAATAACTTGGTTGGTTTCTCATTTTCATGAAATCATTTGGTGATGTTAATTAATTAAATTCTTTTTTCATTTTGCATCTCATTTCAAAATAATAATAATCAAAGAATTATCTATCATTTGTTTGATTTTGAAAAAAACTAAAATTAAT
>ML827515.1:50815-61425 GCA_009831015.1 Picea engelmannii | reverse complement strand
ATACTCCAGGTCTATTACAGAGTTACAAATAATATTTGGATGATGAAAATGATGAGGGATTTTGGTTGAGGTACATGTTGGGAACATGGTTGAGACAAGTAGTTGATGAGTTGGCACATACATGAGGTATATAGTTGATGATGCTGGTACATATTGATGAGTCATAGTTGATGAGTATTTGATGCATGATTGGTACATACTTGGTACATGGTTGGAGGCACTTGTTAGTAGTATTGTTGACACATGGTTATGGATGATGTAGCATACTTGTATTGGTATATTATTAGAAGCACATATTGATCTTGGTGATAATTATGAGTTGTTGTGTTATGCTTGGTTGATGCACATCTTTGAGATTTGTCTTGGTGATTGATCTTGGTGAGTAGATATGATTTGGTTGATAAGATTGATGAGACAGGTTGTTGTGATAGGTTGCTTCAAAGGGTTTTTGTGACAGGTTATTTGTACAAGTTTGGTGCATGGTTGATGCACTTGTTCATGGTACATGTTGAGGTATAGGTTGATGCATGGTTGATGCATGGTTCAGGTTATTGGTAGAGGTTGCTTGGTGCAGTTTTATTGGTACAAGTTTACAGCAATATATCTCACAATGATAGTGTGACATTGGTTCTATCATTCTACTTTTATGTTAGGGTGGTTGGACTGGGCAAGGACAGGTGGTTGTAGCCACCTTCTGGTTGTATCCGAAGAACATAGAGGGTTGTAGCCTCCTTCTTGTTGTAGCCAGAGAATTGGGGAGTTGGAGCTTCCCTCAGGTTGTTGCCTGAGAAACTAAGGGGTTGGAGCCTCTTTCTAGTTGCAGCTGGAAAACAAAGGAAGTTGGTGCTTCCAATGAATGTAATTCTTAAAGACATATAAGAAAAAGCGTTATGTGGTTTTCTCCCACTTTGGGTTTCCACGTAAAAAAATCGGTGTACTGTGTATGTGTATGATTGTTCATTTGTTCATTGTTTATTTACTCTACAATTATTGGATGATAATGATACATTGATATAACACTTGCATTATATGGTTAAAAATGATCATATTTCTCTATTATTGATTCTCTATTCATTGTTGACATATCTTTTGCTTCATGATTTATGGTATGGAATGAGTTTGATGCATGGATAGGTCCAAGGATCGTCATAGGAAGAGAACATTATTCTTGAGAAGTTGATCTATGTTTCGGTTGAGCAATAGAATTTGCAACAGAAGCAAATTGTAGTGGTAGCATATTTTTCATCTTGTAGAAAATATAGGGGGAGACATACCCATAGGGGGAGTTATTCTTCTTCCCATGATTGGTTGTAGTAGCATGATTCCAAGAGGAGATATTATTGGTATCCATGCCATCAACATTGTATCATAGTGATATCCATTATCCAAAGGGGGAGATATTGTTTAGATGATGGAGAAACAGACAGGGGGAGAAACCCTAAGGCATCCAGATAAAGGGAGAATACCCAAGGAGAGTTCATGCAAGGGGAGGATCCCCACAGAGAAAACTACCATTTTCCATTGATGTCAAAGGGGGAGAGATATCCACATTGATTTGGATAGATGGATATTGATGAGGAGCATTTCCATGTCCAAGTATTGCCATCAATTATTGGTGTTGACATCAATGTTGGTGTTGCCATCAATTCCAAAGGGGGAGATTATTGTATTGTGTTGTCATTGATGTCAAAGGGTTGATGTCTTTTCATAGTAATGTTCTTCGTATCATTAATGTAATTGATGTTAAAGGATTCATGTCAAGTGGTGGCATAATGATGTGTTGATATTAAAGGGAGTTGTATCATTGATGTCATGTCATGGTTGATAGGAATAACCAAATGGATAAACTCCAAAGTGGTCCCCTTATAGTGAAATCCCTCATGGGAAGACGCTCTTGGATAAAGTTCTCAAAGTGGTCCTCTTATGGTGAAATCCCTCATGGGAATATGCTTTGTGAAGTCCAAATGGTTAGGTGGTTGAGTATCCCAACAATGTGGTTAGGGAACCCAAGTTTTATTAAGGAATAATGTAATGAAGATCAGTCAATTTGAAGGAGAAATTATTCCATATGGATAGTATATGTCATGCCATTTTCGGTGATATGTAGAACATCACATAACTCCTCACGGTTATAGATTTATTTCCATGTGAGTTTGGAAAACCCTCATGAGTTATCTAAAAGCCCCTAGAAGGTCAAAGAAGTCAAATTATTCTAGAATCTCCTAGAAGAAGTTGACCAATCAAAGTGGTTAGTCATGGTTTAAGTGGTTGCAACAAGAAAACAATTAAAATAAATTAGTTGCAACTAGAAGTGGAGAGTTTACTATTTGTGGATAAAGTGGTTGTAAGTGGACAAAGTGCTTAGAAGTAGGTTAACCCCAAAAAGAAGGAAGTTGGGTAAGTTGGTTAGAAGATAAACCCTATAAGAAGCTACTTGGAGAAGTATAAATAAGAGAGAAAGGTTCTCTTATGAGTATGATCTTTGAGCATATTGAATATCCATTTGTGAAAGGTTATTTGGGAAGGTATTATTGATAAAGAAAATTTGTGGCAAAAAAAGTATGACAGAAAAATCGTGACAGGAAAAGTGTAGCAGAAAAATCACAACAGAAAAAGCGTAGTAAAAAAATCATGGCAGAAAAAGTGTGGCAGAAAAATCGCGACAGAAATATTGCAGCAGAAAAATTGTGGCAAGAAAAGTGTGGCACAAAAATCGTGGCAGGAAAAGTGCGACACAAAAAATTGTGGAGGAAAATCGCGACAGAAAAAGAGTGGCAGAAAAAGTTTGGAAGAAAAAGCACGACAGAAGAATCATGGTAGAAAAACAACGACAATAAAATCGTGGTAGTAGAATCACAGCAATAGAATCATGACAACTTATGGTATTTGGTTTATGGAGAGTATGGTGTATTTCTAGAGGTATCTTGTTGGTTATCTTGGTGATATTGTTGATAATTGTGTTGGTGATTGATCTTGGTGAGTATATCTAATTTAGATGATGAGATTGATGTGATAGGTTGTGTGGTGCATAGGTGATGCACTTGTGTTAGTATAGATTGTTGGTACAATTTGACATATTTATTTATGTCTACAAGTTGGGTCTTGTACTTGAGGGTTGGATTCCTCTTCTTAGTTGGTGCCGAGATCTGCAGGTTGGGTCTTGCAATGAGATTTGGTGCTCTCTTTGAGTTGGTGCTCATTTCATTTGGTGCTGATAAATCCCAAGGATTGTAGTCTGGAATACAAAACAAACTTATACATATATCTGGTGTTCCTTGTGCTCTTTATTGTGATGGTGCATAGTTATTTATTGTTAATGTATGTCATTAATATATGTTTACATGCAATAAAATTGGTGTGAATGAAAGTAATGATTAATGATGTTGTGAATGGTGATTGCTAACTAAATGTTTGTAAGAAGTGTAAAAATATGCCTCACACTGATTCACACCCCCCCCTCTCAGTGTGGTCGATGTTTCCAACAAGTTATACAGTGAAGATTATGATGCCTAGTTTGGAGAATCATGTTTGCATCTAATTTATGTAGTCACCAAGCCAAGCATAGTATTCAACTAGAGAACACTCCTATTTTATTCCATGGTCCAAGACATATCTAAGGCCAAACACATAGCCTTGGGAAAACATCCAACTTTCTAGATGTACTCATATTTGTTATACTTCATTTACATTGTCAACTCCTTCCCAAGGATCTGTTGGAAATGGAAATCAAAGGATCCACCTATTCACACATATTGTTAGATATTATGGGAGAAAAAATATATAATCCATTACACCAAGATATGTGAGTGGTGTATAGCTCCCTTATATCAATTGTTGTTCTATGTGTCAGAAACATGTATGTTAGAAAAATCAATGCAAGATTTTGGATATGTGGGTGAATTGTATGTAAAAAATTAGAGTCTTTGGAGATATTAAGGCTCCATGTTTACTTCCCAATCTTATATAATACAAACTATCACTCCAGGAGACAATATATCAGATGCTTGTACCTAGAGTTAGATAAAATCCAATGCGAGACAAGAAATATCCCTAGTATTTTCTACTATTTTATGTAGGGTTATATATATTCAAGGACATTAAGGAGAAAATGGAAGAAGTAGAAAACACCCTATAGATTTCATCAACCAATAATGCAAGAAATGTAAGTATAGGTGGCCATGTTAGAATGAAGTGTGGAAATAAGAGGAACTCTATATAAGGTTTGTTTAATTAGATGATATTTTTTTAAAGAAGATAAGTGGCTTTGAGGAAAGAAACAAATGACTATAAATGATTTTTTTCAAGAGAGAAAGGATGGAAAAGGAAGATGCATCTAAAGAAACTATAGAAAAGGAAAGGATGGAGAAGGTGGTCGAAGCATTGAGGCTTCAATAAGTAAAGGAGGAAACAAGAAGGAAAGAATATGAAGATATAAGATTAAATAATAGTAAGATAATAAATGGAAAGTGGAAGAAGAGAGAAAGAGGAAATAAGAAGAATGGGAGAGACTGAAAAAGGAAGAGGAAGACAAATTGAGAATAAAAGAAGAAGAGAGATTAGTAAAATAAGAAGAGGATAAGAAAAATGAGGAAGAGGAACATAGCACAATGTTATGGAGAAATTACTCCTACAAATAGGTGATCACTCCCTTGTATCTTCTGGTGATTTGAGATAGACTATAGAATAGAAAACAAAAAAAAAACCTCTATATTTATTAGATTTGATCCTAAATTGTGACAACTAATTATTTCCTTGTGAAATAATTATGAGATTTTTACTTAATTATGTAATTTCAGTATCATAACATCTAATAACATCCTCGAAAAACCTATGGTTTAAAATACAAGTATAACATATTCCCCCTAATGTATTCACATGTCAGAAGAGGAATTGATTGCAAAAATACATTACAAAAAAATCATGGTGACAAGTGGCATAAGGAGCTCATAGATCAAGGAACTAGTCAGTACCTGCAATAAGACATCAATCAAACATATAAGACATCAATCCAAAGATTCTTCATGATGGGATTACTTTTCACACATCCTAAGTAGAAGGAGTGTTAGGCTCTAAATGTTACTTCATGGGATTGAGTTCATAGATGGGTAGGTAGTTTTTCATCACATATAATGACTTCACAAATTTATTTTCCAAAACTTGTGTTGATTTTTTTCTTCCTTTTCTTTGAATGGGAAGTGAATTGAGGGTCCTTGGGTTCCTCTTATTTTAAGGTTTTCTTTTGCTAGAATCCTTTTGTGAGCTAAAATATCAAACAAGGTGTTGACCTTTGGGATTGGTTCCTTGAGCCAAATTTGATCCAAAATATTTTCTTTTGGATTGGAGATGTGTCATTACAATTGAATAGAGAGGTACTTAACTAAGTAGAAGCATGATTTTTGTCCCCATACAAATAAATTTGGCGTATTCTCTAGGCTTATGGGGGGCTATCCTTTTAAACAACTAGTAGTGATTTGTACTATGTCCATAAAATATTAGGAATGTTTAGTTCTTGCATCGATTTCCACGTATACCATCTAAATGATTTATTATTCCTTTTATACATACCTACAAGATTCACAATCCCATCAATAACACACCAAATACACAAATTAGATTCTATATGGTTTTCCCTTAGAGAGAGGAGGTTCTGAAAGGATTTTATCTTCCTAGATTCATATGTTTTTTTCATTCCCCAACATTCATGAGATTTTATTATAGATAACTATGAGGGATTACTTTATATGTATCCAAATAGAGAATCCATGGGAGTTCTAACTGGTGTTCTCTAGGATTCCATGCCCTTCCCCTAGTTGGAAGTACTTTATATGTAGTATTTCCTCCCACTATGCATTTCCTCCAAAAATTGGATTCTATATAATATTTGGTCACACAACCTTGTTCATAGTGTTTGTCTCTCTAATATTAATACCTCATGTTGCTTAAGCCTAATATTTGTCACAATTGAGTGAATAATGTTTTTCTTTGTTTATTATAGATAACTAGGAGGGATTACTTTATTTATCTCCAAATTGAGGGATTACTTTATTGATTCATGCACTCATAATTCATTGGGCTCCCCTTGGGAAGAAAAATTGAGTTTAATGGTAAAATTGGATTGTTATTGGGCCAAATTTGTTTAATGGGTACAAGTGGGTTCTTGTTCTCTAGCCAAAATTGCATAGAAGGGCATGCCTCAAAGTTGTACTAGATATATGTGTCCATAATGATTCCTTTGAAAATAAATAAATAGTAAATATTGGTGGATCTATAGGTTTAGATTTAGACCCTAGAGAGGAAAACATGCTTACAACTTTTCATATTATAGGAAAATTAGATCTGAATTTACAAAAAATGGTTGTTATAGGCATGTTATGTGATAATGGCAAACCTTATATGTTGAAACTGGAGGAGGCAGGTTGTATCACATCCCTATAATTATCATGAGTGATGCAAACCCCCCCCTAGGGCTTGCACAACCTTCCAGTGTAGGATCGAATTACACATGAGTCGAAGTGGCTCTAGGGTCCTCACAAAACCCTTAGAATTCTTACCACGGGCCTTTTCTTTTCTCACTACATGAAATTTTATATTCGTGAGGGTCCTCTTGCTCTAGTGGACTCGTGCACATGACCTTGGGCCTAAAACCTTGGGCTTAAAATTTTGAAACGATAACTTCGACGCTTCGGAACTTCGACACTCCGGAGGATTTACAAACACAATACTCTGCACCCAAAAACCTTTGAACTCATGAAGGGATGAAATCCATAGATCTAAGAGTTGGTGTTTTCCTAGGATCAACGGTCCATGTTCACTCCATACTCTGGGCTTCAGGACTTTTCCAATCTCAACCAACAACTTCTCCTAAATTTTCGAACGTTGAATCGGTGAAGGGAGGAGATCTACGGTCCATGTTTACCCATCAAAGAATGGTCAGGATTTACTCTAGGCTTCAGGACTTAGGGACTTTCTTCACCAAAGAAAATTTCACCCACAACCTTCCAGATAGCCAAATTTTGAATATTTAGAAATCTATGAACACGTGTAACCAACAATTGACAGTCGAGATTTACTCTGAAATTTGGGACTTGGGGGAATCCTCTACTTTGTGCAACAACAACCAATTTTTCCCAGAGTATCAAATTGTCGAACTACTTGAGGATCCAACGTCTTTCACTCACCCAGTGATTTATGGTGTATATTCACATCAGGACTTCATAGCTTTGGGGATTTTGCTTCACTTACGATGACAACTTAAAAATTGTTGGAGCAGCGAAGTTCGAAGGACTTGGGGTCTTAACATCCATGCTCCTTCTCTTTCATCCAATGGCTATGAGGGATTCTGATATTTCCCAAACAGATCTCTTCCACCTAATTTTAAAAACAAAATGGATTCCTCCTCTTGAGGATTTACTCTCGTTATCCCTCCTTGAGATTTTCCACTTAAAGGACTCGAACCTTGGTGCATAGTTTTCACTTCCCTCCTAAGATTGGGACTTAAAATAATTCACTTGTGCACTCCTTGTGCTATCTCTCCTCTAAGCTTGGGACTTGAAAAAAATTCACATGTTCCCTCCTTGCACTATCTCTCCTATGAGATTTTATTAACACTTAACAAAGTTTCGACTCAATTCACTCTTGGCACTAGTCTCCCCTATGAGATTTTATACTTTTGTGATTATAGGCACACTCCTTTCGCTCACTCTACATAAATTTATTCTATCTCTCCTAAGATATTTGAACCTGTATATGGTTCAACCTCCACACTCCTTGCATGGGCACTATGCACTCCTTGCACCAAGATTTCAAAAGTGAAACAATTGAAACTTAAATTAACATTAAGGCTTCATTCAACCAACCATTCAGATGCACACACACACAAACTCAGAGATAAATAACATAGCATTTACCCAGTCACTCAAAGATAAGAAATCTAAGAAATTATCCTCTTCTATATTCCTTCAGCAAATATTTACAAGGATTTCAACAACTTTTAGCTTCTTTTCCCATCAGACTCTTTTAGGCATAGATTACATTGATTTATACATGAAGGGGTTTCTCGATCCTTCCCTCCAGAATATTCTAATGATTTCATATCATAAGTAAAACCATCCTACCACTAGGATTATTAAAATAAATTAATAATTACAATATACATATGAGTTGGCGCTCAAAATATGTACAATCGTACAGGAATTAAAGGAAATTATAATCTCCTAGAGCACATACAAAGGCTCTAGCTTCAATATCTCATGGGATATTTAATTACAAATTTTCAAAATTTAAAGTGACACACCCTACTTGGAATCCAAACCAGTTAAGTGTGTGGTGTTGGATGTTGAGTCGTCCTCCACCTTGCCACATTAATTGACAACGGTGATGCTTCTGCATCACATAGACTAGAGTTTTGAATCCATGGAATATGAGCAAAGAGAGACATGTCCTATGACTCATTTCTCCAAATGATGAGATTTATGAACTACATGCAAAGGAAATACATGTATGGAGACCCATTATATATAATCTTATCCTTTGAGAGTGGGGATCTCCTTGCATGTGTGATAGATCCTTCGATAGATGAAGAAAAAACTTCAACAAGGTCAACTCCCTCTTTCTAAAAGAATCATATAGTAACTATAACCTGAACCCCATCAAGGTCGATTCCCTCTTTCTGAGAGAATCCAACAACCTTTTCTTGGTACTCTTCAATACTCCCATCAACTACAAGCCTGGAATTTATCACTTATTTAAGTTTGCAAAAATATGAGTGTGTTGAGAATTTTATTGTAACAACAAAATTCACTTGTAATATTATGTTCTTGTGGTTTCCTCAATATTTTCATCATAGCCCTTATGATACTCGCTAACTACTTCTCTCATTTGATGGTGTTATAGGAAATACAAGAAAATAGTTATTTTTCAGATCTATCTTGATCGAGTGAGGTAAGTTCAGGTAGAATAGAGGAAAGTGAGACATCTAGTAGGTCTAACAAGAAGAGATCAACTAGAGGTGAGAAGATCAGAAGAAAATTCCATAGGTGCATGGATTTTTTTCTTGCTAAATGAGGGTCATGTTCTTATGATGATGAGAGAATAGATGACATTGAGGTTCCCTTGAGGTACAAACATATAGTGAAATAATGGGTACCCAAGGATGTTCCTGAAATAAACACTTATTTTTGTGTCAATGAAAGAATATATTGCATTGCTCCATCGTCATTACATGGTTTGGGCATATTTTCCATGGATGACATAAAGGTCTATTATGAAGGATTAAATAAATTGATGGAGTATGTTGGACCCTATTATATCTACAAATATTGGATATGGCTTGTCTAATATACAAAACGTATGTGAATATATGGCGTGGCTGCAAGTTGTATACAGCTAAAAAAAATGATCAAAATAAAGGAGAATCTATGTATATTGATGGAAAGCCAAAATCAACGTGGAATATTGCAGGGTTTATAAAAATTATATTGCTTGTGACCACAAATAAGAAACCCAATTGCATATTTGAGGGGCGTGAAGGAAATCATGTATTTGTATGTGTAATAAAATCAATAGTTGCAGGGGAAGAGTTGTTTATTGATTACAATTTGAATCAAATAGATACATACATTGTTATTATGGGGGCGGTACATATACTATTTTTCCCAACCTATAATCAATGACTCTTATATTTTATGATTTTCATTATGTTCTTTAGTCACTCTTTACTTTTATGTTTTTAGCATGCCATGTTTTTGTCCTGTGTATATTCATGAGCTAACTGTATTTCTCATACATTTGAATTTATTATATTTTTCTAACTTTGATATATGCTCATCCCAGGGTGACAGGGGGAAGGAAAAATCCTTAGGGAATTCCACAGATCCTCTTCAGGATGTGCTTACTAAGGAAGAAATATTTTCCTCTAGAAACCCAAAGAAAACAATAAGGAATATTGTGAGAAAAGAAGACATGGAACTCCATTCTTTGATTCATATTTGGTTGTAGACACAGGAGATAAAAGAAAAACTTAATTCCTTAATGGACTAAATTGACCGCTATAGGGTAAGAAATATATTTAATTCTCCCATTTTTTTATTTTGGATTTCAATTTATATACTATTATAAGTCCTTCATTAAAAACTCTTTATTTTTACAGGAGTTTTTGCAGAATTTTGATCCCCGGGGTGTGCCTACGGAGGTCGGTGTTGGTACCAATGCCTTTGCTACACCGACACACCATCATATGGATACACCCCCTAGGGTTGGTTTTGATGTCGATACTACACCAGTCACTCAAACCAGTACAACCACAGGGTCGATGTCGGTACTACACCTGACCCTTACTGTAAGTTTTAAACCTGCAAAGTAAAGCAATGCATATAGATTCTTAAGCAATACAGAAATTAATCAATGGCTCATACACAAAGTACACAGAGATTTTTACCAGAAACGTAGTTGTCGTATCTAATGCACCCACACACACACACATGCAAAGAATATAACACATACCCAACATTCTCCCACTTGTTGTTTTCTTTGCATTCAGGGGTCTAGGGGATTATATAGTCAACAATCCAGGGCAGCAATGCCCATTGTTACTCTACACCAAGAGAACTTTT
>ML827515.1:11171-22518 GCA_009831015.1 Picea engelmannii | reverse complement strand
ATTTCATGAAAATGAGAAACCAACCAAGATATTATTTGATGAAGTATTGAACACATTATTCAAAATAGTCAAACTTGCTAATAAGCAAAAGAATAAACACATAATCATAATTTAAACAAAAGTAAACATTTGATAAAAATTAAAGTTTTTGTTTAAATTGAGATTTTTATGCTCGTTTTTAAATTTTGACATATACTCTTGTAAATGACTCATACTAAAGTGAATGTCTTAAGTTTGTCTCAAAGCAAGCCAAGGAATGGAACTATTTGAAAAGGTTGATTCTATAGCTCATTATAATTATCAAGATTTTAATAGGGGCCCTTTAAATTTTGTAAAAATATAAGGGGAGTTGTTGGGGCCCAACATAGGGCTGCTGGAAGACAGGATGTCCATAGAATACCTCTACATTCTCTCCTCAAGTTCATCATCCTATTCACCCTTATTACAACTTACTGACTGAAGTTGGATCAAGACCTTACCTACTCTCACATACCAGCCCATTTTTCTAAGTTAAAGTGATATCATCCTAAGTCTGCCTCCATTATACCCCCTTAAATTTATTCATTGTGACATAAACTTATGGGTACTAGGCTTACCTCTGCCGCAATCTAGAGGTGACTTCTAGTGCTAACATTGTTGGCACCATTGCGGGGGACAAATTGGAGATTTTCCCTGGGATTGAACGACAACGAGCTTCTTATTCTGAAGGTGCATTAGAACTCAGAACATTGAATATTGCAATTGTGCAAATGGTGACTCCATTGTTACAACTCCATGGTTTTAGTTGTGGCTTCCAGAGGCAAACACATGAGGTCTACTCCGCAGCTTCCTTTAGTGACACCTGAAGATGATCCAGAGGAAATTATCAGAAGACAAAAGACCCTTCAGGAGGGTACTTCTACTGCTAAACCGGGTGATTCTGGTAACTCTCATTATTCTCCTATAGCAACTCCAGTAGATGTTTCTCATTTTCCTATTACACCATTTGTGGGAGCTTCTATAAGTTTAAATTTTGGGAGTTTTCTTGTTGATTACCCCTCTCCCAGTTTCACCACTCCTCCTCATGTTTAAGTTGCTTCTTTTATAGAGAGGGAAACCCTTGTTCCCTTGAGACTTGAGGCCTTTTCTCAAGATCCTTAGTTGTTTCCCTTTTCTCCCAGAAGCACACCTCCAATCTTCCTTGTCCAAACTCCATCCCCTCCTAGTTATCCTCCTATTCACACTCCAATGGCAGGAGAAAATCTACCCAGAAACATAATGGACGCTATAGTAGCTTCCAGATATGCCCCTCTTATGTTACCTCAACCTCTTAATTCCCTCCCAGTCGGTGGCTACCTTAAGAAGCTACCTAAGTTTACGAGGGAGGGAGATATTACTACAGAGGAGAACCTTGCAGCTTTCTATAGTTATGTTGATAACTATGTCATAGTAAATGAAGATGTGTGGATGAGGATCTTTGTCCATAGCCTTGATGGAGAGGCTAGGAAGTGGTTTAGGGCCCTTTCCCCTGGATCCATTGATAGGATTGAGGCTTTAGATGATGTCTTCTTGAGACAATGGGAGGATAAAAAGTACTTCATGTATTATATTACAGATTTTGGGTCCCTAAGGAGAAAGGAGGGAGAATCTATCTCTGATTTCTCCAAAAGATTAAACAAGATGTATAATAAGATCCCTGCTGAGATAAATCCTATAGAGGCCTCTGCCAAAATCACTTAGGATAGTGCTTTTCACCTTGACTTTTTCCTCCTATTAAGAGAGAGAAGAGCTACCTCCATGGCTCATATGTAAGATGTAGCCCTGAAGTAGAGTCTAACGTATTGGCAGTTGACTGACTCAAGAATAAGGCTGATAGATATAGAGGGAAGGGGAGGTATGAAGCTTCAACCTCTAGTTCCTCTATTGCTACCCCTCAAATGGACAAAGTAACCAAGTTACTAAAATCACTTTCAACTAGAATGGAGAGATTGGAATTGGAAGGGAATAAGACATATAGGAATCCCCCAAATGTTGATAGTAGAGGAAACTTTAGGAGTCCTAATAACAATGCTCCTCAAATTACCCAAAGGGAACAAAGGAACAGAAAAAGAGAAGAAAAGAAATTTCATACCCCTCTCCAAAATAATTTTGTTACAGATGATGAAGGAGAGGAAGAAGACCTCGATCCAGAAATCCATTGTCTTGGAGACACATCCTCTTTTCCTCACTTAACTCAATCAGAATATGAGGAGCCTCTCATGGATAGCCAATTAAGCGAGTTGAGAAAGGGGGATAAGGCCAACGACAGCCCAAATAGATACAACCTCAGGTCCAAAAAGAAAGGAGGAAAGCCCGATGTTCCTGATCAGCCTACCAGAGTGGAAAAGCCTTTCGAAAATGTAGCAAGAAGCAAGGAGAAGAAGACACAGAACCCCCCACCAGTAGCCAAAGGTCTTATCTTGGAGTTAAAATAAATTATGAAGCCCTCCTCATATTTTAACTTTGAGCATGAAATTCAGAAAATTAGGATCCTTGTACCCCTTTCTAAGCTGCTCAAGCATGAAAAATTTAAGAGATCCCTATATAGACAGTTGTTTCCTGAACCCTCGAATCATCCCACAAACTCAATCAATTTTCAAGATGAAAAGCTAGCAGTCATCTTAGGTCATTAAGGGGATTCTCATAATCTCATGCCTAAAAATTTCACGGAATAACTGGGATTAGGAATCACAAAATCTTATCATGATTTGTATTCTTTTGACTCTAGTAAAGTACAATGTTTGGTGGTCATCAAAGACCTAGTTGTGACCTTGTTTCAGCTGCCCATGAAGAGTATGGTCATGGATATCACGGTGGTTGATGTTCCTCCCAATTTTTCCATGCTCTTGTCAAGATCTTGGATTAAAAGACTTGGAGGAACATTGCATATGTACCTCACATATGCTATCATTCCTGTGTTTTGGGGGGAGCTTAGAAGACTATATAGAGAAGCCCAGTTGGACTATATTATTAGTGATTAATCAAACCCCACCAATCATCCTATCTTTGCCCTTGACACTGACTTGGGATCCAGCTTATTGCATCTTGTTGATGCCCCTGAACCTCCTCTTGAAATCAAAAAATAGTCCCTTATTCTCTGTGAAGATTCTCCTCCGATTACCTCTGTTTGGAAAATTTTCTTTAATGGAGACTATTCTAGGGAAGGTGTTGGTGTTGGAGTAGTCCTTGTTTCTCCTGTTCAAGAAATTATATCTCTGTCATACAAGTTAGAATTTGAAGCTACCAATAATGTGGCAGAATATGAGGCTCTTGTTTTGGGTTTGTGGACTACAAAAGAGATGGGAATTAAAGAGATATTAGTAATTGGGGATGCCGAGTTAATCATCCAATAGATCAGAATCATTTATCAAGATAAACACCCTCGTCTTAGGATTTACAGAAATGAAGTCTGGGATCTAGTCGACAGTTTTTTCTTGGCTTTCAACATATCATTTGTTCAAAGAGAAGAGAATGCTATGGTCGATTCTCTGGCCTCTTCAGCAAGTAATTTCAAAGTCCCTCTGCCACCCAAACTCAGGTATGATCTAGAAGTGAAATTTATACTCTCTATACCTAACAATGTCAAGCATTCGAAAGTGTTCGAGGATGATCTGGAAATCAAAATATTTTTGGAGACTGTTGATGAGTTTTCTACATTACACATTGATCAAGATCCTGATTCTAAAATAAACCCTCATGATGACACTTTTCTAAACAAAATTTCTAACCATCATATTGTCCAGTTGCCCAGCAATCATATCCCAAAGGGACTAGTTCCTTTGGAAATATTATTTGATAGGAATCATGTGGTAGTAAAGGGTAAAGCCTCAAATGAAGAAGCTGGCATGAATGAGTGCAATATTGGTACAAAGAAGGATCATAAATTTGTCAAGTTGTCAACCAGACTGTCAGAGAAACAAAGGATCGAGTATACTGAGTTATTAAGAGAATTATTTGATGTGTTTTCTTGAACCTATGAAGACCTTAGAACATACGACACAAGTTTCATTGAGCATAAGATCCCACTGAAAGAGGAGGCCAAACTATTCAGGCGGAAATTAAGACAGATAAATCCTATGTTGCTTCTTATTATGGAGAAAGAGGTAAAGAAGTTGTTGGATGCCCAAATAATTGTCCCTTTGAGATATTCAGAGTGGGTGGCCAACTTGGTCCCAGTGATAAATAAAAGTGGAGAAATCATACTTTGTGTCGATTTCAAAAACCTAAAAAAAATCTCAAAGAAGGAAAATTACCCTTTGGCAAAGATGGAACACATATTGCAGAGGATAACAGGTGCATTCAGGATTTCCATGATTGATGGCTTTTCTGGATACAATCAGTTCTCTATCCTGCCTAAAGATAGAGAAAAGACAGCCTTCACTACTCCTTGGGGCACATTCATGTATGCCAAAATGCCCTTTGGATCGATGAACGCAGGAGAAACCTTTCAGCGATCCATGGACATCGCCTTCATTGGAGAAAGGGATAAATTTGTGGTCATCTATTTGGATGAAATTATGGTCTTCTCTAGATCATATAAATAACATTGTTATCATCTGAGAAAGGTCTTCTTGAAATGCAGAAAATTTGGTCTCTCCCTGAATCCCAAAAAGTCTCTAATTTCCATGAAAGAGGGGAAATTGTTGGGGCACATAGCATTAGTTGAGGGGGTCAGAATTGATTCAATAAGAGTAGAAGTTATTCAAACCTTGTCGCTTCCTAGATCCAAGAAGGAATTCCTATCTTTCCTGGGCAAAATTAATTTTTTGAGAAGGTTTGTTTCAAATTTTGTTGAGTTGGTAAAGCATATTACAAACATGCTCAGGAGGGGGAATGAAGTGAAATGGAAAGCTAATTCCGTAAATTCTTTCAATCGAATCAAGAAGGCATTGATTGAGGCACCCATTCTCATCAGTCCTGACTAATCCAAGGATTTCTTGATTTTTTCCTTTGCCTCATTTGACACAGTAGCAGTTGTCTTGTTGCAAAAGAATGTTGAAGGGTTGGAGTAGCCCATTGTCTTTTTCAATAGAGCATTGAGAGATGGAGAGATCAAATATGACATCGTGGAGAAGCAGGCCTATGATTTTGTGAAATACCTCAAAGCTTTTAGGATATATATCTTGCATTAAAAGGTCATTGCATATGTTTCTTCAACTTCTATGAAGGAAATTCTCATTCAACCTGACATAGATGGAAGAAGGAGCAAGCGGATCGCCAAAATCCTTAAATTTGACCTAGAAATAAAACCCACCAAACTATTTAAAGGCCAAGGTTTATCCAAGCTCTTTTTTTAATCCAATTGCAAATATTTCGGGGTTAACTTCATCAATACTTGCTCAGAAAATTAGTAGGATAAGTTCATTGATACAAGTTCTCAGGGCGGCCCTCCATTGGTAGACTGCACCTGGTACAAAGAAATTATATATTTTCTACAGAAGTTAAGGCCTCCATATGGCATGGGAAAAATCAATGCAAGAGCTCTTAAGCTCAAATAAATTAGATATTGCCTCATTGATCAGATTTTTTATTGGAAGGATCCCCTAGGTGTCATTTTAAGATGTTTAGACCCACAAGAAGCCCAAAATATTATGTTTGACTTTTATGATAGCCTATGTGGAGGACATCACTTCTGGATAACTACAGCCTATAAAATTCTCAAGGCTGGGTATTTCTGGCCTACTCTATTCACCGATGTCTGTGCAAAAATCAGGGCTTATGTTAAGTGCCAGAAATTCTCTGGAAAGAAACAACTCAAGCCTTTTCCATTGAAGCCTGTGGTAGCTTCGGGACCCTTTCAGCAATGGGAATTAGATTTTATTGGGGAAATTCATCCTTCTTCAAGTGGACAGCATAGGTGGATCTTGACTGCCACAGATTATTTTACCAAATGGACAGAGGTTATCCCCACAAGGAGTGCTTATCACAAGGTAATCATTAGTTCTCCTGAGGATATTATAGCAAGGTTTGGTTGTCCGAAAATAATTGTCACCAATAATGTTGCATATTTTAAGGTCAAACCATTGATTCAATTATGTGAGCAGTTTTGGATTGCATTGATTCACTAAAATCCTTACTACCCTCAAGGTAACAGACTAGCAGATTCCTATAACAAGAGCCGCATAAACATCATCAAAATATTGTTAGAGGAAAATAAGAAAGCATGGGATTCAAAGCTCAAGTTTTCTTTGTGGGCTGATAGAGTGACCCCAAAAAGATCTCTTGGCGTCTCTCCTTTCATCTTGTATATGGAATTTAGGCCATCTTTCCTTCTCATTTGGCCTTAGCAGTGGAAAAATTCTTCCAGGACTACCAAGGAGAACTTGATGACATGGTCAGGAGGATACTGCAGTTGGTAGAAGGGCATCGGACTAGGGAGAAGATACTGGTCAAAGCACATGAACATCAACAGAAGATCAAACAGGATTTTGATAGGAAAGTAAGAAAGGAATATTTCCATCTCCGAGATCTAGTGCTAAAATGGGATGCACCCAAGTAGGACAAAGAAAATCATGGTAAATTTGATGCCTTCTGAATCGGCCCCTTCAAAATTTCTGAGATATTCCCTAATAATACCTACAGGTTGCAGAATTTGGAGGGTGGTGAAGTTTTTGGTGGCCCTGTTAATGGGCACTTTCTAAAAATGTTTTTTGTTTGAAGCCGCAGTTGGTGTCCCACCATTGTAAACATCCTTCCTACTTTTATGTTTATTTTGTTTTAAATATCTATACTCCATAACCCAATACTAAGGCACTGGAACTACTTTTCTTGGCAGCTCACTGGGAGCATGCCATCCCCTGTGGAACCAAATTTTATCACATAATCTTTTCAGAGTCTCGTGGGTTTATGGTTTCTACCTAGGTATGTAATTTTTCTTGTCTCTCATCCTTTCATAGGCCCAATCTTAAGTTTTTCCTCTCGGCTTGTAGTTTTTCTTCTGTTAGCCTTCTTCTATTTGATTGGCCTCTTTTCCCTTGATTGGCTTGCCTGAGAAGTCTCAGCACTTTGCTTTGTTGCTTTATCTAAGGTTGATCACTTCCCTTTTTTCCTCTATCACTGATCCTTTTTCTTTCCCAAGCCCTCATCCAGTCGTCCAAATATTTTTTTACAAAGGCCACAACCATAAGTACAAAGCACAACACTCAGAGCGGTCCGATATGGACTTGAATCAAGCGAGCGGGCAAGTTCAGTCTTTCAGCAGAAAATGATAATCACGGGAATCAGGAGTTTGGAACGTTATTGAAGTTATTTGTAAAAGATCTAAAACCCTGAAATATGAAATCAGTAGGAGCCATCTTATCCAGTAGGACGCATGGCACCAGATATGAGATGCCGAGAAAGTCATTTCAGGAAAACTGAACTGAGGAATGTGCATATTTCTCGAGTCCCGAAATGTCGAAGTCCTGAAATGCCAATATTCATTTGATTCATCTGATTCAAAGGGATGTGTATTGCCTGATATGATAAATCATGATTCTACAACTTTAAGGTTTTAGCAGGGAGCACAACACAGACTCGCGAAACGCGAAGTCGCAAAGCACCTAGGAATTGGACCCGTGATCATAGCTCGTGATTATATGTGAAGCAAGGCCATAAATAAGGATAAGCACCTATTTGAGTGGCAGGTAGCTAGGGTTTTCGAGCAAGCATCCTGGTCGTTAAATTCAAAGAAAAATTGACTATCAATATGGATGGGTTATTTCCCAGGTTCGAGCATCGGGATATTTTGAATCTAGTAAGGTAAAGACTCCCGAAATTTGAATTCTCAAAATTTCACGTAGGAGCCCCAGGTCATGGCTCGAGGTCACATGAAGCGATGGAGAGTAGATGCGTGAAGGCCGAAATAATTTGTATTGTTCATAGAGGAAGATCTATGTGGTCTTGAGGTGCTAGTGTTAACTTGAAGGAGTCGTGAATGTCTCCTAGAGCATTCATGGGTGTCAGGTCTCTTCTTGATCCTGATGAAAATAGTTAATGGAAATGGGGGAGGTGGTTGAAACCTCATTTCACCCCATAAATGGAAAGCATGGAGAATTTGAATGTGGAGGCAAAGTGTCAGCACAAAGTCCCCCTGTAAATAGATGCTCCTGCAAATCCCATACTGATCTGAGCTCACTTCCGACAGAAGAATGCAATTGCAGCCTGACAGAAAAGGATACATACACAAAGCTTTGATTACAGTAGCCAGGTCACACTCCTGGTGGTGGCAAGTTGTTCTGAGTATAAATACTTAGTTTTGATATTTTTTTAAGGTCGATGGTTGAGCTAAGCTCTCGGTTGTAAAGTTTTAATGAAGCCTCTAATTCTCTGGTTATGTGTTACCATTTGAGACTTCTTGTTTAATGAAAGTCAGCTTTCTTATCATCTCTTTTTCTTGTGATATTGAAGACTCAGGCATGGATGATCCAGTCGAGTTGTTGTGACTGTATTGTAATTTATATTTGATTGCAATAGTGTTATGACGCTTTCATTTTCCTTAATTTTTGGGTTCAAGAGGAACTCGTATTCTAAGCTTTTCCTCCTAGGGCTGCTGGAATACCGGATGTCCATAGAAGACCTCTACATTTTCTCCTCAAGTTCTTCATCTTACTCACCCTTATTATAAATTATTGACTGAAGTTTGATCAATACCTTACCTTCTCTCACATACCAACCTAGTTTTCCGAGTTAAAGAGATATCATCTTGAGTCTGTGTCCATTAGACCCCCTTAAATTTATTCATTGTGACATAAACTGATAAGTATTGGGCTTACCTCTGTCACAATCCAAAGGTGAATTCTAGAGCTAACAGGTTGGATTCAATGTTTCTTTGCTCATTATATGAGATTTTTTCCGCTGCAAGTAAGGATCGAACTATGTTGAATAACCCAAATCTTGCATGGTATGTTTATTGTGTAAATATGGCCAACATTGAAGGTGTTTGGTCATGGGCTTGTGCATTTAGTTTCAATGTGTTAATGGAGTTCGATCCCACCATGTATTCAACACCAAATCCACTAAACCCAAGTGAAATGTACAAGGTAATCTCTAAGCAAGGAAGAATATTGCATTTCATTTCCATTGTTTGATTTTATCATGGTAATTAGGTTGATCTGAGGATAGGGTAAAACTAGTTGTGCAATTCCAACCTCCTTTAACTGATTAATTCATTCTTTTGTTTGAAAGGTGAATAGAAGGATAGTGCAACCACTACAACCTCAGCCCAAGCACCTTCTATCCAACAGAAGTAGGTCGACAAGACTGCAGTAAAGCGCCAATATTCATTATGCACATAGGCATCTCATATATCCTGACTGGTCGAATAGATTCAACCCCGCCAGTAACAGGTTTGCGACATCTGTCCACAACACAACATCTCCAGCAATGCAAGTAGTACATCAAGATTTAGTTATATCATTTGCTTTCCACGCTCCTCCGGGAACTCAATGCAATGGAGACCATTTCTTCCTAAGGAGGGAGGATTGATCCAAGTGGATATCGATGGCCACCCACCTATTCCAACTGTCTTAGTTTAGCAGTTTTGTTTCTAGTTTTCGAGTCCCAAACTTCTAGGTCGGTTTTGAGGCCCTAAACATCATTTTTAGGGCTCTCCCTAATCAAAATGTAGATGAAGTTATATTTTGACGAAAAAATATGTATTCCTCGAATAGACCTTTCCAATGGGATATTGTGCACCTAAAATGGAGGTCATATGCAAAAGTTACTCCCCTGGGAAATTGATACAGCAAACTACCCAAAACGGGGTCCACAAAATTGTTGGCTTTTCATTTTCTGGGGTTAGGGTTTTGGATTTTCATTATGTTAAAAAATCCTTTAGAGCCTCATTGTAATCCATCTTCTTACGAATGTGAGTAGCCATCACATCTCTTCTCATAGATAAGTTGTTACCATTCTAGTGAGTCTTTCACTCTGTATTTTTACAGTCTTTATACATTTTCGCTCTTTAATAGAAAATTGTGTATTACTGTATCTCTGTGTTTATGGTTGCATCTCTGATACATTTATGTTATATTATTGGATATATGAGATATCTCTTTCATTTATTTATTATATATCCACTCTCATTTCATTCTGAAAATGATCTGGAACTTTAGGGGGCATTTGTTACACACCAAAATGTCACACTTAAGTGTTGCACCCATTTACACCTAAGTGTCACAAGTGTCTTAAAGTGTGGTATGCACCTTACTAAGTGTCGCATGCACTTTGTCAAGTGTCATATGCACCTTAATAACTATCACATGAAATTTACTAAGTGTCGCAACCCCTTGACACCATGAAAGAACATTTGTCATAATCCTTAAGTCATGTTGCATGAAGAAACCCATCATTTGAAAGCAAAAAACATGCCTTTTACTTGAAATTTTGACAATTTTTTTAGGGTTTTTGAAAGTCAACTCCCCCCTACCCATGTATAGGGAGTGTTGATATCCTATAAATGCACCCTTGCCCATGTATAGGGATATTTGATTCCCTTTTCCAACTCGTTGTGTTCAATTATGAGGGAGTGTTGATGTGGTCATAGGTTATAACCATCCCACCTTTTTCTAAAGGAATAAATCCGAGGAGATTCAAGTTCTTGGGGGTCAAGGATTTGAGTCAACCTACTTGGCTCCATCCTAGGAAACCTCAAGAATCCAAATCCCAACTCATGGAGCAAAATCCTCAACCATTTCCCAAAATATCTCACGGCGGTTAAGCCTCCCAATCCTATATATTGACAGAATTTCCATGGTGAAATGGAGGAGGAATCCATTGAAGCATCACTATTATAATCTCTATACATTCATGAAAGGGATAGACTAGAGATCTTGGAGAAGTTGTTGCAACGTTGAAGGTGATTTCTAAGTGCTTTCTTTATTGACTTTCCATTAATATAAACTTGGTTTCTTCCCTTCAAGTTCATATGTTCATACATATTCTTGTCTATTGTTGTTTCAGTCATTGTAGATAGATCTATTTTCTCTAACCACATAGAGTGGAATAAGGATATTCCTTGTTGTTGATTGCAGTTCTTGTCTTGCGCCTAGGACTTTGGAGATCAAGGTCAAAGGTTGGAGCAGTGAGGACGACCATCATAAAATGGTACGCCACATTCTCTTCCTTCTCATTTTTGTTATTCAAGATAGATCTAATTAGTGTCCATTTGTTTACTTATGTGTTTGGACCAAAGAAGGAGTCTTGGTCCAAAGGAGAGTTCAACCTGTCCGCTAGGTGAAATTTCTCACAACATCTACTATGTGTGTGTGTGTGTGTGTGTGTGTGTGTGTGTGTGTGTGTGTGTGTGTGTGTGTGTGTGTGTGTGTGTGTGTGTGTGTGTGTGTGTGTG
>ML827515.1:0-11121 GCA_009831015.1 Picea engelmannii | reverse complement strand
TGTGTGTGTGTGTGTGTGTGTGTGTGTGTGTGTGTGTGTGTGTGTGTGTGTGTGTGTGTGTGTGTGTGTGTGTGTTGATATACTTATTACATCTTATTTCTATGTTTGTAGATGGAATATGAAGGGGAAGAACATAAAAAACAAGTCGATCAAGAAAACATTATGTTAAAAAACCAAAGTATAATATCACCTACAAATGATGAAGAAATGAGGCATACACGCAACTCGAGCGATGACAACAGTTCAACTGATGAATGAAAATCAATATAATTGAATCTTACAGCAAGTTGTATGTCTTAGAATATTTGTCTCTGAAAATCGGGGATTTTGTTTAATGTACTTAACATATTGTCCCAATTGCATGAGGACATGTTACCAATAAGTGTAAAAATTACAAATTGGTTGCAATTTGATTATCGTGGACCTTTATGTTGTCCCTTTTTGTATGAAAATGGGTCTCTTATTCATATATAATAAAATAGGTTTCTTATTTCATTGCATTGTCAAATGTTGTAAGGTATTGTGTTCTTGAATAATTAATATGTGGATAATTTACATTGTTACAAGTATTAAAGGTGTAATTAGTTGGATAACACATTAATGCAATAACAAAAATATGAAACAATATTTGATTTTAAAATGATTAAATGAAAATTTGCAAAAAACAATGAATTAAAATATATACATATTAGTGCATTGTGTTCTTTTGAACTCACATTACGGTACGTGTCATAATATAGAAAGCGGTGTGTTTTGAGGAGACACATGCACTATGCACATTAATTACAATGATGCATCGATACGAACTATTGAGAAACACATTGTTTCATAAATGATATAACATACAATAATATTTATTGTTTCAAAATTGCATGATGCTCATGTTTAAAATATACATCAGTGCACCAAAAATAATTTTTGTATCGGTGCATTAAGTTTATTATACGCACCATGGTTCTAAATATTATTTATGCAGCGATGCTTAGTAAAAATAATGGCACCGACATCTCACCTCGAATATTCAAAATTTCACTACCCTTCGGTGCACATTATAAAACAAACACTAGTACGTACTAATTACACAAGCACCAGGGTGCATGCAATATTAAATGCACTTCTCAGGATAACTTGATTGCATCGATGCTCACTATAAATTGAACGCACTGAGGTGTACAAAACCTAAAATGCATCGGTGCTTAATATGCAAACAAGATGAACCAGTGCATAGAAATTATAAGAGCATTGGTGCTCTGCATACAATGAAAAATATGGAACTAGTGCACAATAGTTATAAATGCATTGGGGAATTTTTTATTATATTAACCACATCGAATAATTTGTATTATATTAATTCATCGATGTGTTTGTATTATACTAATGCACAAGTATGTGTTTTTCAATACTGCACCGGTGTGTTTGGACAAGAACAACAGTGAAAAAAGAAACCTTTGCTATAAACTCTGCCAACCCAATTTATTTGTTATATGGAACATCCGCTAAAACGTCTATAGTAAATAAAGGAGGTTGTAGTGAAGGTTTTTTTTTTTAAATCCAAATTTTGTAACACTAAAAACCTCCGCTAGAAGGTGTTTTCCTTGTAATGTAATTTATATTATTTATATTGCTAATAATAATAGTAAAATTAGTAATGATTTATATGGATTATATATATATATATATATATAACAATTTTCCCTAAGGGGAAAAAAGTACATCATTGTAAGGTGGAGAGGAGGAAATGCTTTATTTTTAAATTCCACGGGGTTGGAATGGTGTAAAATGTAAAAGGCATAAGTTCAAAAAACAATGATCCATTTGAAATTTTGTTGGGGTACACAATCATGGAAATAAGACTATTTATTCAAACAAAGTAATGGACACACTAGTGGAGCCAATATAATGGTGCAACATTGATGTATCTTGGAGCCAAAGGGTGGAGTAGGAAAGAGTAGTGGAAAGAAATTGTAAATTGTCGATGGATGACCATATGTCTATGTGGTTATGATAACTCATTCCTTCTTCCCCCCCTATTAGGAAATCCAGAGTGAAGATTACTAGATGGAGGATTTAGTCGTTACATTATTGTTTACTCTATTGTAGAATGCATAATACCTATAGAATTTTCACAACCATATATTGATATATAATAAATGACATATATAGTGGTAGTATGTAGTTTGATATATTTATCAAATGATACATTGATCCACATGTGATCATACATGGATCACTATTTCACTAACATGGAATAATTTATTTTGATGACATCAATCCAATTCTCTTCACAACATGTGTCGATTACATGGATAAATTCATGTTATGATGCATGCATAGATAGTGGATTTATTGTTATTTTATATATATATATATTGATCATATGTCATGTGCCTATCAATCAATATATAGGAATGTGTTTGTGTGTTTGTCTTGGTGTTAAATTTTGGGTATGTTACGTCCATCAATATATATCATCAGGCTGAGAAGGGGGGAAATGAATCCTTGTTTTCAAAAAATAGTTGCAAGTTAGATTCTAAACACCCACTATCATTGCTCCTTCTAAATAGTTAACAAGGTAAAACTTGGCAGTGACAACGATTTTGAACTCATCCAACACATCATGGTCTAAGTAGTCATTTCTCACCTAAGCTCTTCCACCAAAGAAAATCTTATTTGTGCATTCAAATCTTTTTTGCACCCTTATAAACCTCATACGAAAGAATTTCTATATGTGTCTCCACTCAAAGTGGAGAACCCAAATTTGATTGTTGTGGTAGGGTGTTGCTAGAACTTGGGTTAAAGTGAGTCATGAGAATTATTTGTAGAATACTCTTTTGTAGTGTCATGATGACATATTTCAAAGTTAATGTGTGTAAGTGGCATGGACCATTTGGCTATCCAAGATTCCCATGTTATGATTAAGATTGGAAATTCCCTCGTCAAACTCTTCAACATGGCTATGAAAGGCATACTCAATCTCCTTTTCTTAAGAGTGATTCTTTATCAAAAACAATGTGAAATGAAAACACCTTCAATACATATGAAAAAATGCATTCCTAACGATTTGGTTCAAACAATATGTGACTCATAAGATTAACAATAAGAAAACAAACATTAAACACACATTGAAAGAAAATTTTGGGTGACAAACCAACTCCAAATAAAATTTGTATTGACATAGTAAAATGATATGTATGTTTATATTCTACAAAATTACAAGAAATTTGGATGAACATGGAAAAAATATTTCCATATGTTATATTCTCAGAAACTTACAATGGTGTGGAAGACTATTCCTTATGAATATTGGCATTTGGAGAGCCAATATGTTGATTATCAAACTATGCGAACATACAATGTGATGTTTCCCTATAAAGTATGCTACAAATCAACATGCCAAGTTGAATCACACAATATTAGAGTGTCCAATTTTCTTCACTCGTGAAAGAGCACTTGCAACAGGTCAACGTGCTAAGTTGCATAAGATAATATTACAGTGACCAATTCCTTCATTTGTGACAATATTACGTGAATTTTTCGTATACAACATTCAATATCACCTTAAAAATGTTTCAAGCTAGGTCGATTTCTTCAATATACAACTTGTTTTGATCATTATGTGAAATTATATACTTCAATGTCATAGAAAAATCATGGTATGAATAAATTTAGCTATTTATATTTTAGAACTTGTGGTTGAACTAACATCATAGAGAGCCAATTTTGATCATTATGTGAAATTGTATACTTCAATGTCTGTTGGACCTTGGTTATGGAAGGAAGCGAAGAACAAGGAAGAAAAAGTAAAAAGCAAACTTCGCAGGAGACACAGTGACTGTCACAGGGTCGAAGTAAGCAAAAGAGCAGAAAATATGGAGCGAAATACGGAAAAGAAAGTTGTTGGATGAGAGGATCAAGCATGATAGGTAAGCAAGGAATATGGACATCTCAGCAAGTGAAAAAATCCATCACTAGCACTGCATAGGAAGAAAGGAAAGACATGCTAGCAAAGCCCGGGAAAAGTGGGTCAAGTTGACCTAGGGTTTTAGACATCTAGGGTTTTCGTATTTAGGGTTTTAGTATTTAGAGTTTTGGAACCTAGGTTTCAACCTAAGGCTATTGGTGAGATATTGTAATGTATAAATAAGGGTCAAGAGGACCTAGGTTGGGGGTTTTTGGTGTGATATTGTTGATGATCTAGCTACAGAATTGAGAGAGATCATTGTATTAAGATAGAGAAGTGATGAGAGAGAGAGCCTTCAGATATTGTAATATCTTCAGCAGTGTGCAAAGATCAGTCCTGCAGCTAGGTGTGAAGGAAGGAAAGAGGCAGAAGAGAGAAGATCTTCTAGTTGAGAGCCCGAACAATAAATGTATGTTTTACCTTAATAAATCATAAGCACAGTTTTGTGGACGTAGACCTAGAGAGATGGTGAACCATGTACACTTGTTGTTGTGTGTGTGATTGATTCTTTGATCTTTGTTGTTGTTATGTTGTTCTCTGCTTTATTGTATTAGACCAGATCTATAGTTGTGAAAGATATATCTAGCTTGTTGAGTGATAGATTCATGTTGTGTTACTACTCTATTAGATCCACTTGACATTCCCCTGGTTGTAGACATATCTGTCATGCAACCCCCTTATAGCTACTTCAAGTGAGACAGCATCTTCTTCGCAGGTACTGTCGAAAGGGCCAGTAGCTTGGGCTTTTTGGTGCACTCTTGGAGTGAACCTCGGGTCTGCCCCTATGCCAACAAATGGTTCCATTGTCGGGACTAAAATCTTCGTGAGGGAATGTCAAGGTGGTTCCCATTGAAGACAAATATTCAAAAGTGGATCGAAGATCAAGAGAGGGACTTCGTTGAAGCCCAGAACAAGAACCCTAAGCTGAGTATTGAAGATTGGCTACAAAGATACATCTTCACCGACATTCATGATATCTTCTTTGGATGAATCCACTAGGAGTTGTTTGAGTGGTTGACTAGGTTAGTTGATACCTAGTTCAAGATCATACCTAGACCTCCTGTGGTTTGGACGTTGTTGTTGATCCAAAAGGTCAAAAGAGTTGATAAAGCCATATCCAGAGTAGTAGTTCATTAGTTTGATAGTACCATTGGAGGGTATATCACTGAGTTTGCTATTGATAGGATAGAATCATATAGCGAAGCCAAGAGATACCTTTTCATAGGACCCAGAGGAAAAAAATTTCACTTTCTGAAGCTGAGAATCAACATGTTGTTGCTTGAAAAGAACGTCTTGAAGATACATTAGATCAGGTGGATTTGAAAAGGATAATGTTCAAGAACTCGAATAGTGACACAGAATCTAGACATACACGCAGTGGAAGAGTATTTTGAGGGGTTCACCTTGAGAAACTCTTTAAGAAAAACTACGGAGAAGAAGGTTTCTACAATGGAGAAGAGGCAGATTTGACAGACGAAGAACATTCAAAACCCGTGGGACCAGAGGAAGAAACAGTTGAAGAACTTCACCAAAACGAGCTAGAAACCTCAAGAACTGCGTAGACTATTTAAGTAAGTAATATCAATCCTCCTGTTGTTTCATAAATGCTAAGTAATCAAAACATTCCAAATCACCAGAGTCCATAGAGCACTATTACTAGCAGTTCAGCATCCACTCAAACAGGAAACCTAGGCAACTTCATGGCAAATGAGATGAGGCTCCCTATCTTTAGAGGAGATGGATCTAAATATCCTGATCAGCACTGGTTCCTATGTGAGGCCGTATGGAACATTAAAAATATTACCGATGAAGCTGTTAAAAGAAACCAGTTTAGCACTACACTGAGAGACCATGCATTGAGATGGTATATGGAGCTTGTCCAAGGGCTTGTGCAGCCTAAGCCATTGAATGAGATCAAGAACGCACTGATTGCAGAATTTAAGAAACCTAATTCAGAGTCACAATGTATTGCAAAACTGAAAGAGATCAAGAAAAAGGTAGCGAAACCTGTTTGGGAGTTCAACCAGAGATTCAAGACCCTAACAGGAAGACTGAATTTTAAGATCCCAGATGAGAAGAACAAGGAATGGTTCATCGCTTCCCTGTTACCACATATCAGAGTTCCCTTTATGCAACAGAAGATTTCTTCCCAGGCATAAGCATTGGCGATTGCCATGAATCTTGAATCAACCCCTATGGGAGAATCCATCTCAGGTATGAGTCAGATCTTGAGTCAGCTAACTAGTTTGTCTCTATAGGTCAAAGACATGAAGAAAGACAAGGGAAAAGACAAAAGGGAATACATCTAGTGTGTCAGATGCAGAGTATAAGGTAAGGAACATTTCCCTCTATTCAATGAATACTTGGATTCTAGAGCTCCAAGCCCCTTGAAGCAAGTCACCTTACCTTGGTGTGAAGTATGCAGAAATCGACATTGCCCTGGTGAGTGCTACTACATGCAGAAATACGTTCAGACCTCGACAAACTTGTATTGCACATTCTTTAAATCAGTAGAGCATGATGATAGAAATTGCAGAGCTTACGATCTCATGCATGAAAGATCAAGAGACATATACAATATCCAAGGTGAAGTACATCAAGAAGGAAACAATGAGTAGTATAACTCCCTGGGAAGAGGAAACTTCAACCCTCGTGGTGGATACAGAGGATGAGGACGAGGAGGAGAAATGGGCTGAGGCCGAGGAAAAATAATCTGTTATAACTACATGCAGCCAAGACATCTAGCAAGGGACTGTTAGAACCCTTGTATGACTTGCAGTTATTGTAACTCCTTTGAGCATGTCATTGAGGATTGTCAAGTATTGTTGGCTAAGCTCCAGGAGAAACGAGGACCTCGGCAGAACCCACAAATACAATTGATCAAAGAAGAAACCCACGGAGTTGATCCTAGAATCGTTGTTATTACTTGAGGAGGCATTGCTACAAGATAGGATAGAGTGACCCAAGGGAATATTGCAGAAGACTCGGGAATCAGAAAAGTTGCAGAAAAGACCCAGATCTTTGATGTGAAGAAATAAAGGAAAATCTTTGAAGAAGCAAGGAAAGAGTTCAAAGAAGATCAAGGCTCTTCATCAAAAACAAGACCAGAAATAAAAGAATATAGAATGCCTCAAGAATTCGATCAATCTTCTTTACCAAAAGAAGGAAAAGAGGTAAGCAAACTCATGGAATTTCTATGCACTTTTGTTAAGTTAATTCAAGATAAAAGTGATGTACAAGAGTTACAGAACTTAGTGAAACAATATGAGATAGGAAGGATAGACCCCATACTGAGAAAGTAAGTACACCAAATCGGTAAGAAGAGAAGGAAAAATAAAGAATTACACTTGAATGCCCAAATAGTAGAGTATGATCTAGACTATGTGGTACTCGACTTAGGGTCGGAGGTCAATGTCATAATGAAGAAAACTTGGGCACTGATGGGAAAACCTAAGCTGATCTATTCCCCTATCAAGATTAGAATGGATAATCAGCAAGTTGTCATCCCATTTGGATGATTGGAGCATGTCCCTGTGGACATCGACAAAATTAGAACCTTTGCAGATTTTGAGGTAATTGAAATTGTTGATGATAGTTGCCCTTACCCTGCATTGCTAGGAATTGATTGGGCCTTTGACAATTATACTATTGTTGATTTAAAGAAAATTCGTATGACATTTGAAAGATATGGCCTTCGAGTCATTGAACCCTTAGATCCAGATGAGGGTCAGCGATACACAGAGCCCATCAGAGAAGAAGACCGTGCATACGAACTGGAAAACATCTACAAACTAACAGCCAGACAGTAGGATTACATCAACCCTACGGTCGATGGGAATATGAGTTGGAGAAGTGATAGCAAATGTTCATCATATTCATAAGAAGCATTGGAGAACTGGAAAAACCATATGTATGAAGTATCTACCAGAATATGTGCTAGATTAACCAAAGAAGTTCGTTGGATTGGCACAACAGTCAGCACTTTACCCACATTTGACGGTCTGAACCCTTTATAAACCTTCCTAACAGACTTTGAAACAAGTGTACCAACACAACAGACATTGTTGGAAATGGATGAGGCCCTGAAAGCCACACCAACAAGATGGTGGGGGACACATAAAATAAATATCACAGAATGGACACAATGTCGAACCTTGATGACAACACGGTTCTCAGCACAAGCAGTAAGTTGCGAAGTAAGGTATACTGGTCAAAATTTCCCAAAGGACCATGTATGAAGTTGCGAAGAGGCCTGGATTTACATTCCTCGAGAACAATGGGTGCACAAATTCATAAACACACTGGATACGACCCCCATCAATTGCTACCTACAAGAGGAGTTGGGCCTCATCACCACAGATTGGGAAGGTATGACTCAAAATTTTGTAACTAATTTTTTATTTTAAAGTGAATATCCTTCAATAGAACAAGAATTATAGATTGTGAGACATAAATTATTTGAGGGAGCATCCAGCCTCCCTATGGAAGAAGAAGAGGACGAATGGACTGTGCCTCTCCAAAAATTGCAGAGTTGCTAAAACATCAATGCCAATGATGATGATGATCCGAGGAAGGTGAACATCACTGAAACAAAAGGAAAACGAGATGTGGAGGAACTAATAGTTGAGATACCATTTATTGGTCAGAAAATCAAGATCAAAAAGGTCAATATTGGAACAGAGGAGACACCAAATCTTACCAATGTTGGAGATTATTGGGATGTTGCTACCATTGACAAGATTACAGAATTGTTGCATGAATATCAGGACTTGTTTCCGACCAAGTTCACTGATATGAAGGGTATCAAAGGACCTATGGGAGAGATGAGAATACCTTTAAAACCAGGTGTGAAGCCAGTCAATAAACGACCCTACAGATTGAATCCAAAATACAAGGAAAAAGTGAAGATTGAGCTTGACAGAATGCTGGAAGCAGGGATTATTGAACCTGTTGAAGAGTCGGAGTGGATCAAACATATGGTGGTACAATACAAGAAGATAGGAGAAATCAAGATATGTTTGGACCTCAAGAATTTGAATGATGTCTGTCTGCATGACCCTTTCCCTACACCATTCATTGATGAAGTATTAGACAACATGGGAAGCCAGGAGGTATATTCTTTTACAGATGGATTTTCAGGATATCATCAGATCTGGATTGCTAAAGAGGACTGCCACAAGACCACGTTCACCACTAAATGGGGATCCTACCAATATACAGTGATGCCATTTGGACTGAATAATGCCCTAGCCATCTTTTCTAGGGTGGTGGTCAAAGCGTTCAAAGAATTTTTTCTTAAATTTCTAGAATCATATTTTGATGATTGGACTGTGTTTAGTTTGTTGAAAAATCACATTGAATGTCTAAGACTAATGTTGGATAAATGCAGGCAGTGTCAAATTGATTTGAATTTGAAGAACTGCATCTTCTTCTCACCATTTGGAGTATTATTAGGCCATATTGTATGCAAGCATGGATTGTTGGTTGATCCATCTAAAATTGCAATTATAGTTGATTTTCCACCTCCTACTTTAGTCAAACAACTGCGCCCTGCGCTAAGACATATTAGATATTACAAGAAAATCATTACAGGCTATGCCCAAATCACAACACCGATGGAGAAGTTGTTGAAGAAGGACTGTCAATTTGGTTGGACAGACGAATGACAGCAGAGTGCCGACACATTGAAACAAAAGATGGTCATTGCGCCCATTCTGGTTTTTCCAGATTGGAACAAGGAGTTTCATGTGCATGTCGATGCGTCTTCTATTGCATTGGGATCAATACTAGCACAACTAGGAGAAGGGGAGATCAACCATCTGTTATCTTTTGCTAGCAGGAAGCTATCTGCAGTGGAGATCAACTACTCCACTACAGAAAGAGAAGGATTAGCCATGGTGTACACGCTACAGAAATTCCGCCACTACTTGTTGGCAGGCCACTTGAAAATGTTTACAGATCACTCTGCGCTGAAATACCTGGTCAACAAGCTAGTGTTGGGGGAGAGAATATGCATATTGTTGGGTATGTGTTATATTATTTGCATGTGTGTGTGTGTGTGTGGGTGCATCAGATACGACAACTGCGTCTGACGATCCCTTCACCTAGAGATATTCCATGTGCGTCGGGTGCTTTCCTAGGGGGGTCCCAGGGGGAGGCAGGTATGCCCCCCCATGGTTATGCGCAGCGTTCGGGGTAGCGCCCCGAAATTTTTTTTTGGGTGGTTTTTGCTATTTTTAGCGGATTTTTCTATTTTTAGTTGATTTGTAAATTAATCCTGGATTAAGTGATTAGGGTTTTGGTATCTACGGAATACCTAAAAACATTGTATATATTGTATGGAGAATGGTGAAATTCGATATAATGAAAATAAGAAAGGTTTTCCCGGTTGAGGGTTTCGGGTAAAAATCTCTGTGTACTTTGTGTATGAGCCATTGATTAATTTCTGTATTGCTTAAGAATCTATATGCATTGCTTTACTTCGTAGGTTTAAAACTTACATGTGGTATTAGAGCACATTTTTGGCTTCAGAGGGATGCCTTTGTTGCTAAGGGTTTGGCTCGGTCTTTATAGATCAAGTTTATCTTGGGTCTATGATAAACTTGGGTTCAGTGGGAGCTTTTGCAGTGGAGATTCGAGTAAATTAAGAGGAATGGCAAGCTCATCTAGAATCGAGATAGAGAAGTTCAATGGTAAAAACTTTGAGCTATGGAAGCTCAAGATGGAGGAACTTATTGTAGACAAAGAACAATGGATCGATGTGGATCCTGGTACACAGCGTACTGGTACACCATCTACAAGCACACAAGCTACTGGTACACAACCTACCAGTACACAAACTACTAGTACACCAGTTACTGGTATGTCGAAGGAAGATTGGGACAAGTTGGACAGAAGAGAAAGGAGTACCATTCGACTCTGCCCGACAGATTCGGTGTTGTTGAATGTCTCGGGAGAATCTACAGCCAAGGAACTATGGGATAAGTCAGGGAATTTGTATCAATCAAAGTCCCTGGAAAACAAGTTGTTTCTTTGAAAGAAGCTGTATCATCTTAGGATGGAAGATGGAGATTCTGTGACAGAACATCTAAATGCCTTTAATACTCTGGTAAGTCAACTTGGATCTGTTAATATTACGATTGCAGAAGAAGATAAGTGTA